>CAWUHX010000382.1:0-247591 GCA_963922205.1 Romanomermis culicivorax | reverse complement strand
CGAATTTTTGAGTTTTGGAGACCAAATGAAAAAGTTAATTGAACTAGACTAGAGTAATTAGTTTCGGCGAGCAGCGCCGAAAATTTTTTCGGGATTTCAATATTCTGGAACGCTGAAAAATGAATCTTTTCACCTTTTATTTCCCAGACAGAAGGTTTGATTTCTCGGTGAATTTAATGAATTTTCAGTGGGACAAACTCAAATCAAAAAACTAGGCCAGCGGCTTTCAACCGCCAAAAATTTCTAGCATTGTCTTACACTCAAAATGTTTTAATCACATGAAAGTCAAAATTCAAATTTTTTGTAAAGATCGCAAACAATTTTGGGAAAATTATCGAGAAAAATGTTGGTTTTCATCAACTTCGTCAAAAAACAATACAGGATCAAACATTTAACCATAATATGATGATAATTAGAACCTTAAGCACTAACTAGAATGACCTTTTCTAACCGTTGTACTAGAATAATATAGAAAATTATAAATTAATTGAAACTCGGCGCGAAGCGCCGGAAAATTTTCTTTTTTTTCCATTTTAGAACGCATAAAAATGCATCTCCGGACAGAAAACCCAATAACTTTATCAAAAGAGCAGTCAGGCCTCAAGTTGCACTGTGCAACTTGGCAGAAAAAATTTGGTTGCACAGCTCGGAATTTGGTTGCGGTGTGCAAAATAAACCCTGTGATGAACTGTTAACGATTAGAAAATGAAACGAGCTAATTTGATTGATGGAAACTGTTGAGAATTAATTAGTAAGTCGGAGTAGATATGCTAACGGCCGCGCCTGATAGAAAATAGTTGAGATTATACCCATGACCGGCGCGAAGCGCCGGAAAATTTTGAGATTTTGACCCTTTTAAGTCCACCAAAACGCATCTTTTCGGTTTTGAATTCCCCAAAATTTTTTCCTCAATGAGAACCATACCCAAAATTTTTTTCCTCATTTCGAAATTTTTTTCCTCAAAAGACCCCATTTGAGGAAAAAAAAAAACGGTGCTGCCTATACGGACTGTAGTCTGTATAGTCACAGCCCAGAATTCCCGTGTGTTAAGCATGGTTTTTGGCACAAAAAAATTTGGAATGGCACCAGCGCATACATGTAATTGGGGGGGGGGGGGGCATACCTGTAAGACCTCCGACCAGTTGGGGGGGGGGGGTGGGTAAATCCGAAATTTTGGGGGGGGGGGGGGTAGGAAAAAATCGAAATTTTTCCCAAAAAAGGCCAAAAAACATACACTTTTTTGAAAATTTTTTTAATTTTTTCCAAACTGGGGGGGGGAAATGATTTTGGGTACAGGGTTGGCCCATACCTGTAAGACCTCCGACCAGTTGGGGAGGGGGGTGGTGTAAATCCGAAATTTTGGGGGGGGGGGGGGTAGGAAAAGTCGAAATTTTTGCCAAAAAACATACACTTTTTGGCAAATTTTTTTAATTTTTTCCCAACTGGGGGGGGGGGGGGAAATGATTTTGGGTACTGGGTTGGCCAAGTTGGGGGGGTCCCCCCCCCCAACCCCCCAAGTACAGGTATGGGTTGGCCCGAGTTGGGGGGGGGTCCCCCCCAACCCCCCCCCCCCCCCCAAGTGGGGAGTGTTTTGGGAACCCCTCCAGAAATGGCTAGCCATATGGTAGCCCTAAGGACCCCTATACTGTTCGTCGGAATAATACTGAAAAAATGTTAATTTTTTTGCAAGGGTTGGCAAAAACCAAACTTTTGAAATTTCGACTTTTTGGTTTTTTTTGGTTTTTTAGTGGTTTTTTATGGTTTTTTTAATGGTTTTTTTTGGTTTTTCTATGGTTTTTTTAGTGGTTTTTTTTCTGGTTTAATTCTTTAGAATGTTTGGTACATCAAAATAACTATGTAAAAAACTGGTGGAAGCTCCCTGTATCATCTAAGACTAGTTAGGGAGCCTTAAAATGGCGGCTATAAGTATTAATCTTATCGGAAGTGTCATTATTTTATGCTATAGGAAATCCCTATTATAGCAATAGAAATACAGTAATAGTGGGCACATAAGAAAGGAACCATGAGTGAAGAACATAAGAAAAGTAAAAATGGAACAGAGCATGCGATGGGGTAAATCCAAGGAAAAGAAGAAAAAATTACAAATAAAGAAAAATATACAATACATAATGTACGTAATCAAAACTCAAAAGAAATCAACTACAGAAATGTATCAATGCATCACATATATACATATGCACAGAAAAGTTGAAATGACACAATTTTTAAGCATAGCGTTTTCGATAAGAGGGTTTTAAATTGATAGATTATTACATGTTATTAATATTACAAACTGCACTTTAAGGTCACACATGGACATTTCTGATGTTTCCAAATGTTTGCTTTTCAAACGTGTCTGCGAGCTATAACTACAGCAAATGGGTCTTATTACATATATTATTCTCGCTTGCATGATAGATACATATTTTTTGTATGATTTTTTCTACTTAGTAGCGACGTCAAGTCACATAAAAATGAGCCACTCAAAAGCTCTTCTCTTTGTTAACCTACAGTATGCTTAACTGATCTGTATAAAATTTTATTATTGTTGTCTCATTTATATTTTGAAATTTCGAGCTAAGAAAATTAATAAGCTTAAAGTAACAATAAATTCAGGATATTAAACTCAATCATATTTTATAACATTTTGATGATGATATGGATCAATGGATGTCACCCCGTATGGTCGAAGTACACTCCACGAAAGATTTAGTGTCTACTTTTTTGTGAGCAAATTATAGCAAAGTTGACTCATGTACTAAATGTGTGCTTGCAAGATGGATACAACGGATATCGATTGATTCATATTACATCTTTTGAGTACGAAATGTATCATGAAAATACGACTTTTTTATACTTTGTAGTGAAGTCAATTCAACTAAATTAATTGTTTTGTTGATTTAGATAGACACCAATACATGCCTAGAAGATCGACTAATGTCAAAAAACAGTTTCCCAATGATTTTGGAAAAAAAACCAAAAAACCAGAGATTTTCCAATTTTTTTGGTTTTTTTAAAAAACCAAAAACCAAAGCCTTGCCAACCCTGTTTTTTTGATGAAAAATGTCAAATTTTGAACTAAAAATGGTCGAAAACATCAATTTTAATTTTCTCGGCGCTTCGCGCTATAAATAAATTTTTTATCATTTTTTAGACAAAAATTCTATTTTTTAAACCATTTTTTCTACTTTTTTTCGTGAAAAAATCGAATTTTTTTCCTTCAGAGACTCCCCCCCAAAATTTTGAGAGTTACTGACCCCGGCCCCAAAAAAGTGGCCCAACTTCCCCCCAGACCTCAGGGCTCCGTTACATGTATGCACCAGCGTTAGTTTTTTGTCACGGACATTTGTGCCAATTGGCACAAAGGGCCAAAAAAATTTGTCCCAATGGCACAAAAAATTTTTTCCAGCCTAAAAACATACCGAAAACTATTATAAAAAGTTTTATGCCAAAAGTTTGATAAAAACATAACTAAAGGTTACTTTCGCCGCACTAATTTGCATAAAAAATCGTGCTAACTCTATTTTATATTAAGCACGTCAGTGCGATAAGAAAAACTGATGAAGGAAAGCAGTTTATACGATTCGGAAAAAAATCAGATGCTGCGAGAATTCAGATATTTTTATACAATTTTTCAGGCATTTTATATTCTTCTTTAATTTTCAGCTACGGATTTCTTCTCAACACCGATGTAAATAAATTAAGGATGTCCATAATGAATTCTCCTGAAAAAAACCAGAACGGAAGTCACGTCGCGTAAATTTTTGGTTGAACGATTGTGTCAACAAGGCAGCGTTTTTTTTGTGCCCGGACATTTGTGCCAATTGGCACAAGAGGCCAAAAAAATTTGTGCCAATGGCACAAAAATTTTTTTTTTTACTAGAGGCATTACTTAAAACTGCGGAAAAGTTTTAGGCCAAAAGTTTGATAAAAAGTTAACGTTTAACGCATTAATTTATTGTAAAAATCGTGCCCAACCTATTTTTCAGCTAACCATGTCAGTGAGAAAAGAAAAAACTGTGGAACAAAATAGTTCACGAAATCCCATAAAGAAATTGAATGCTGAGACAATTTAAATAGCTCTAGAATTGTTCAGGAAGTTCAAATTGATTCAATTTTCGATTACGAACGAATATCTATGTTATGTATATTTAACAAGCATGTAAAGAATAGAGACAATAAAGTCGAAAATAGTGTTAATTTTCGATCGAAACATTGTACCATTATCGACGATATCGATTTTTCTATTTGAATCAATCAAACACAAAAAGTAAGAATTTCAGTTTTAAATCCGAATCTAACTGAATGAAGAGAGAATATTCAGAATTTTTTTCACTCATCAGTCTTGACAGCCTATAAAGTTTTGCTGCAACGATACTAATACACTGTTCGAAAAGAAATCGTTTGCGTTCGGGTCAAATATACGAATATTCATTGATTCGGCGCGCAGCGCCGAAAATTTTTTGCATTTCAGCCCCTGAAATGTCTAAAAATCAAGGAAATTTAATGTTTGACCAGCCAAAAAAATTTGTGCCAATTGGCACAAACGCTCAAAATTTTTTGTGCTATTCCAAATTTTTTTGTGCCAAAAACCATGTTTTGGCACAAAAAAAACACTGCAATAAGGTCAATTTTTCTGTTCGAATCAAACACCAAAAATAAAAATTTCGCTATCCAATCACACTGAATGAACAGTGGAAGTTAAATAATTCATTTTTCAATCATTGACAATCTCAAAGCACACCTGTAAGAGGTCCGACCAGTCATCCTTAATTTAATTTTCACATCGGTGTTAGTACGAAATTCGTAGCCGTAAATTGAAGAAAACCATAAACCGCCTGACAAAGTCTATAAAAATATCGGAATTCTCGCAGCATTCGATTTCTTTTCGACTCGTATAAACGGTTTCCTTGATTATTTTTTCTTATCTCACTGACATGGTTAGATAAAATAGAGTAGGCACGTGTTTGATGCAAATTAGTACAGTGAAAGTATCTTTACTTATGTTTCTATAAAATTTTCAACTTTAAACTTTTTAAAAGTTTTCAGTATATTGTTAGAGTGAAAATTTTTTTGTGCCATTGGCACAAATTTTTTTGGCCCTTTGTGCCAATTGGCACAAATGTCCGTTCACAAAAAAACACTGCACCTATTTTAGACAACATATGTAATCAAATAATGTCCAAATTGCGCGGAAAAACTGTCATTTATGAATCTTGTTAAATCTTTTGCTGGCAATGAAATTGTAATTGATGGACAAGTAGTTAAATGTAACGCATGTGATTCAGTGATCAAAGTTGATGAAAAACATCAAAAGACGGTGCTGCAACAATAAATTCAGTCCCTTAAGCACAAGGCTGCTATTGAACGAAAGAAGAAAGTATCTTCTATTTTAACTGATCGCCATCAGAGTCTTACAATTGAAAATATTAAAATGTTAAACGTGACTTATATTTAAATGCCAGTAAAGAAAATTTTTAATGTCTGTTTGACTTTCGAGTTATATAAAGCATAATTTGTACGTTTAAAAAAACTTTTTGCACATTTTTTGGCCTTTTTTGCACATTTTTTTTGTGGCAAGTGGAAAATGAATTTCTCAACCCAAAAGCAGGGTTATACTCTCCCATTCTCCTTTTGGGTAGTGTGGTTTGAGGAGAGATCGGGGGCTCTTTCCCAAAGAGGTTCAATGGCATTAGCAGTTGTCGGCGACCCCTTCGACCTTTGAGTTGTTGGCTGGACAGTGGACACCTACCCCCAATCAGTGTTTTTTTTGTATAACACCCCTTTGTACTTGTACAAAGATTGGAGTCAAAAGTCTTTGTACATTTTAATTTTTCTTTGTACAAAAAAATTTTCGTTTTGTAAATACTTTTTAGTAATCCTGAACCCAGTGATAACGTTGGTTTGAAATTTCTGAGCACTGAAAGGACAGGAAGGAAATCAAAACCACTGTTTTTTTTCCACGAACTTTTTTCCACAAATGTGGGAAAGGGGTCAAATTTTTTTTCCACATGTGAATAAAAATTTTTTTCGTCTTAAAATCCTTGTTTTTTGGCTAAAAAATGCTCCCAGACGCTTTATCGCACTGTTTTTGAGCTTTTTCAAGCCTTCCGGTGTTTTTTAGAGATTCATTAAAATTGAAGAAAAAATTGAAATGTTCGCCCTTAAAGCCTAATCTACAAGCATTGTGGAACAAATTTTCTAGCAAACTATCCAAGAGCATAATTGACTTTGAATTACACGAGAAATCGATGGTCGAGTCCCCTATGATGACAAGTGAAAGCCCAAAAAAGATGGTAATGTTTCCGGCGCTAAGCGCCGAAAATTTTTTTGGGTATGTTGACATTCTGGGATGCTGGAAAATCAATTTTCCGAACATTTATTTCAAGAATTAAATTCCAATTTTGTGTTCAAGAGTCGTAATTTCTAGAATTTTACTTGAAAAATTTTAAAATCTGTAATTTATTTGTAAACTCTCATGAACTTGGTCGAAAATTATATGAGTAAGAAGAGTATAAATTTCCGAAAGATATTTCCATGAAGCTTTTGAATTGATTTTACGTTAGCAAAGAAATAATCGCCTCATAAAGCATAGAGACTTGACGTATTGATCTTTCTCAAAAGGAAAAAATGTGAATCTTCATTAAATATTATGATAAAATGTTGAAGATGACCAATTAAAACATGAGATACTAAGTTTAAGATGATGAAAACTATTATAGATTAAGTGATAATTAAAGGTAGACATGATAAAAGCCGCGCCTCAGCTACTTAATGAATAATGATGATTATTAAAGTTATAACCGGCGCGAAGCGCCGGAAAATTTTGAGATTTGGACCTCCTAAAATGCACCAAAATGCATCTTTTCAATATGAAAACCCCAAATTTTTCTTCCACATTTGTGGAAAGACCTCAAAAAAATTTTTCCACATTCCAGATTTTTTTTCCACATTATAGTGCAAATGTGGAAAAAAACAGTGATCAAAACTACAAGAGAATTTATGTTCAAATTTTTTATCAGAAGTAAGGTTAGGATCAGGAATATTTTCAGGTTTGGTAGAAATAGAGGAAAAATAATCATTTAGCAAATCAGTTATTTATTTATCAATAGGACTGATGGCAATTATGTCTCTATATTTAAGATCAGGAATACCTAGATGCAGAAAGTTTACTATTCACATACTGATAAAATTGGTGTAACTCCCCAGCTTCAACAAGATTCATCTCTTTCATTATTTGATGTCTTTTAGTTTCTGATCTCAATTTATTTCTAGGTATGCTTGGATGCATTCAGGTTTTTTTTTGTACAGGCCAGGTTGCCATGTGCAACTTGGGGAAAAATTTTAGTGGCACAGATAGATTTTTGATCGCTCGCTCTAAAATCAATAAATAAGCTGTCAGGAGCTAGCTTTCTTAAACCTCATTTGATTCACGTCGGTTTTCAACTTTCAAAACTCAATTTTCTGAATTTTGGAATTTCGAACATCAGGATTCAATTTTGTATGCAGCTATGACGACAACATTGGCAATAGCTCGAGACTGACGCACATCGTTCCTCCTGGAGAAAAAAATCTTTGTACATGTACAAAGATTGTCAAAATTTTTCTTTGTACAAGGGAAAAAATCTTTGTAGAGTACAAAAAAAACACTGACCCTAATAGACCGTAAATCGAGAAAAGTGATGTATTTTCCATTCGAGAATGACTTTTTTGGGACAATTCGATTGAAAAGTGTAATCTTCTAATTGTAATGTAATCGAAAAATTTAATTTATATTGCAGACAACGTAGAGCACGGCATTATTTTATTCAGATATGGTAGATAATGCCGATTCAATGTCCAATTTACTTTCGTTACTTGAGCAAGAAGCTGCTTCCGAAGGTGATGTATCTGCAACTATCAAGAAGCTACACGACTGGGTTTTATCATCCACGGCTGATGAACTCAATAAATACATTACCGGTGAAGCGTTGGAAACATTCATTAGAATGACATGGTTCGTTTTGTTTATTTATTCTCCCCTTTTGACTGGAACTGGATCGAGAAGCAGTTAGTATCTCTGGTATCTTGAAAATATTTTAATGAATTGGGGAATTTCGGCTATAGCTTTGTATAAAATCTTGGCAGGAAAAGGCTAGGCGTAATCACTCGTAGCTCTGCGTCCAAAAGAGTTGAATTTCAGGATACATTTACTTTTCGCATGTTTAGCAATCCGAAAGATCAAGAGACGTCGCTTTACGCGGAAGATATCTTAAATCAGGTATTGAAGAGTGTGCCTGCCGACGTCTTTTTCGAAAAGTTTCCAACTCAAATTTTGTTTGGTCTAAATTCGGATTCTACGGTCGTCAAATACAAGTTTCTTCAAGTAGTAAGTAGAGTATAACGTTTGATAGTTTCGTTTATTTAGGCTTTCGAAGCACACCGTTGCATAGCGGGGAAGAGCGCGGGATTATCCCTGTGCTGAGGTTCATGCCAGGTATTTACTGTTAGATGATTTGGGAAGAAAAGTCAGTCACAACTATTACTTGTCAGTGCAGAGATATAAGCTAGTCACCATTTTGATCTAAACATCGGTATAAGATTGGTCATAATAATTCTAGGACTGCCGTATTATTACATGGCATTTACAAGAGCAGCAAATAATCTACAAGTAAAGCAGGGATTTAAATTTTGATTGTTTTTTGTGTTAAACTCATAGTTATAGTGAAGTAAAAATCGGAGAGTTCAATCTCTCTTCAATTTTACATTCAGTCCAGGTAAATGACAAGATATCACACAAGACCAGAAAAAACGTAAGAAAGTTGTTTGTATCGCAGAAATTTTAGAAATATACGTACTTGCTGTCCAGTCAGGAGTTTTTTACGCCAATTAGGAGCCATGGCTCCTAAAAATTCTGATAGACTATCAAAAATTTAGCGGCACAAGCTTAATTGACGTGTAAAAATTTAAGAATTTTATTGTAATTAGGGGTATTTTCAGCTTCGAATTTCAAAGAATATCGCCGCTTCGCGGAATTATATCATCTGTATACACTTTATGTTTTTAAATATTACTGTGTGATGCTGCAGTCTCGTATAGGGGATGTGCTGCGCGAAATGTGAATTTACGCAACAATGAGAGCTTTAAGTATCTTAGACATGAAACGTTCGTTTGATTTTGATTTTTAAGAGTTTAAATGTTGTTGTCTGAACATTTCGCACAATTAGACGAAGAATGGAGAATAGAACATGTAGTGCTTCCCTATAAGATTAAATATTTCGATTGAAAGTTTCATATTATTCAAATCAGGCTAATGAAACCAACAAATCGCCACCCTACTTAGACTTTCATACATCAAACTATTCAACTTAAAAGTTCATAGATCCTGTAAATAAGTTCGTTGAATAAATTGGAACTGATAACTTAAAAGTAAGTATTATATATATATTTGTACATAATCATTAGAGTAGAGACATAGCTTCACTTGATACTGAATTAAGAATGCCAAAAGTTTCACACTACAATGTTGATGATTATTTTTTTATTACCACACTTGTTTACAAACTTTTTAGTTTTAGCTAGTTGAAATTCGTATTGGCCTGTAAAATTTGACCCAATGAGACGATTGGCCTGTGGAGAAAAATGTAAAAAGCCCTGTGTTCAGCATTTTTAGGATTTACTCCCCACTTAAAATTGGGGCCATGTGCATGCATGCTTCTCAGCATGTTCTAGCTGTAGTGCTATTTAACTTACACAGTCTTTTTTACATCCTTACTTCGATTCAGATGAAAAAAATGATTGAAAATATTGCCGGTTTAGTTAACAAATTTTCTGATAACGGTTGTCACATTCTCGTTGCCGCTGCTCGACGCTTAGCCGACGCAGATGCTGCAATCGCCGGGGAAGCGCAGCGATTTTTAATAGTCGTGGCGTCGACGCCTTTGGGTTTATATTTACTTTTCAAGCAGAACAACTGTTTCGTGGTTGCTCTACGTGAATTGCTCAAAGAAAATGAAACTGTTCAATTTAGATGTTTCGAGGTGAAATTTCGTTTTATATTATGTTTACGTTACGGGAAAATGTTCCTTTCTTATTGCCAAAACGGAATTATATTTAAAATCTTAATGTTGTCCGAGCTGCAGACTAACAATCAGCGAATAACTTTGTTGAAATGATTTATTTTTACAAATTTGATTACCACCTCGTAAGATAATACTGGTTTGAATTTTGCATTCAGTTCATTTCGAAATTATCTGGAATGTCACCTCAATACTTTGACGAATTTTTGAAATCCGGTTTCATCGAAAAACTATTGAACGAATTGAATAGTTCCGACGTGCTCGTGAAATTGAACGTTCTTGAAGTTTTGACTACAATGTCTATTGGCGGCGTTCATTGCTTAAAACATTTTCATGCTTCCGGCTTGTTGAAGAAATTGTACACGTTGTTGGATCAGTCGCAGTCTGATCCGGATGCCACGTTTCTTTTTCCTGGTAAAGTTTCTTCCATTCCATGAAAAGTTGGCAAAAACTCATAGTTATCTTAGTTTAAGTTTGCATAAAATTCTCGTCAGAAATGAAAAATTTATAGTATACTTGAGATTAAATTGTCGCATAATTATGTAATTGATATGGAGTTTGGGGCACCCTGCCCCACCTGGGTCTGACCTATTACCCAAGCGTTGGGACAGTCCTCCCAACTCGAAAAAATTGGACAAAAAATAGTATTTTCAGTCTTTTTGAGAACATTTATTTAATTTTTGACTTCTTGGGCTTCCTTTTTTTGAAAAAAGTATTACCACCACTAAATGTGCACGGCAAGAATTTTCCAGGGGAGGGTCCGCGAACGGGTGTGTGAGCAAAAAAACTAAAAAAAGTTCGACAAGCATTCTTTTCATACAAAATATGCATCAAAAATATCAAAAAAGTTCAGGGAGAGGTGTTTGACGATTTTTTCAGGCAAGCGAGGGGTGTTCAGGGTCTGAGGTAGGAGGGTTTACCTCCCCCTGGCCCCCCTATGTGCATCTATGACCACCACCCCACAAATTTAGGGTTTGCCCTCACATTTGACCGGAAGTCTTACTGGTATGAATTGTTATACGAATCTTTATTTGATGTGAATAGAGTATTTGCTTGCTTATTAGTTTCAGATTCCATTCATTTGCGAGAGTTCAAAATTCAGAATGTCCTAAAGGAAACCTCTTTTATGCGTCACTTTTTTAATTTTTAACATGTTTTTCAGCTGTCATAAAATTTTTCGGTCATTTGGCTAAAGTCGAGCCTAGAAGTTTCAACGACGAATATCCCGGTTTTTTGAAGGCGGTGTTTCATTTAGTGATAAATTATCGACTTTTGGAAGTTAGCCAAAGGTTACTAGCATTCGATAGTTTGGGATTGATTGCTTCGACGTCAGAGGGGAAGTGCATTCTAGAGAAATATGGTTAGCACCTAAGTTTATTTTTTTTCCTTGTAGGGGGCTTTGCTGATCTGAAAACATCAGCACTAGATGAAAAAAATTAGTCTGAATCAATATGTACTAGTTGTTTTTCACATTCTATACTCTATTCATTTTGAAATGACTGATGCATCGGTCGTAGTTTCGGCAAACGCAGCCTTACAAGCATACATGTAACGGAGCTCCGAGGTCTGGGGGGGGGGGGGTCAGTAATTCCCAAAATTTTGGGGGGAGGGTTCTCTGAAGAAAAAATTCGATTTTTTCACGAAAAAAGTCCGAAAAAACGGTCCAAAAATAGAAATTTTTGTCTAAAAAATGATAAAAAATGTATTTATGGCGCGAAGTGCCGAGAAAATTGACGTTTTTGACCATTTTTGTTCAAAAATTGACATTTTTCAGTATTTTTCTGACCAAAAGTATGGGGGTCCCTAGGGCTACCATATGGCTAGCCATAGGATTGGAAAATCCTGGGGGGGGGGCGGTCGCCCAATGGATAGCAATATGGTCGACGATTTCTGGGGGGGGGGGTTCCCATAGCACTCCCCCCCCCGAATTACATGTATGCTTACAAGAGATCAAGAAATCAATTTCGATAATGTTGAAATGATTGAAAACATTGACCATCAAGGAGTCTGCATCATGAAGGAAAAACCTATTCGATAAGGTCAACAACATACATGCTCATAAGGTGTAGTAGTAAACCCACCTACGTAAGACCCTGGACAGCCTCCTGACCCAAAAAAATCGTCATACAGCCCCAGAACTCTTTCGAGGACTTTTTTTGATGAATTTTATGCATATTTCGTATGGAAAACATGCTTGTGAAGCTTCTTCTGCTACCCACCCTTCACCTCCTTGAGGAAAAGTCCGATTTCTCTCCCTTTTGAAAAATGCTTGCCGTGCATGTCCGGTCGACGAGCTTTAAATAATTTTGTATAAATGTTTGGCTGCAACCTCGCTGCATCGATCGTTTCAACATGAATGGGGTATAGTAAAAATTGGAGCTTAAACTTCTGTTTTGGATGGCTTGTATAAAAATTTGCAATGTTTACAATAATCTTCCTTGACAAATTTTTATGAATTTTACGATTTGTGAGGTTTCTGAGATAATAAAATGAACTCGCCTTCCATTTAAACATGTAGGCAAGTCTTCTCCTTTTAGAATATGAAATGGTTCCCTGCATGAAAGCTTTCGGTGAATGTATACGAGAAGGGCCCATGGAATTGCGTTCTCGTCATATTGAAGCTTTGACTAACATGTTTCTCGTTGAAGTAAGTATGAAAATTTACCATAATCCATATCCTCTGTGACGTTTGGCTGTAGCCTTGATTGGGGTGAATAGTGTAACCGTAAGATGAGATCCATTTTTGTGGCCCGATGGATTTCAACTAAGATGTCTTATTTTTGCCGCAACGTGAATTATTTTATAGTCAATGGAATAATTCCTTTATTATGATTTTAGACATTAATTTAAGGTTAGGACTTTAATCTTTCAACATTTTTGTAGCCCGAAAATTTATCCAACGAACGAATCTTGTCTATCACAGAAATTTGGATGACTTGGATGAAACGGGGTACAATCGATGATTCGATAACTTTCCTCTTTGACGTTCTCAGAAGGCCTATTCCGGAAATACGACGCACAATATGTGCCTTATTTAAAAAGTTAATTTTGTTGCATTGGGCTCTGCCGAAAATTTTGAGTCAAGAAGGGTGAGTGTATCAGTTTTGGTGAGAGACTCATATAAGTACATACGTATTACTTATGAAAAATTGTCGGTTCTTCGCTTCTGGTTTGGCGTGATTTATCTGGCGTGATATGCATTCTATCGGTACAGCATAAAAATTCATTTATTTCGATGCGTAGGAACAATATTTCCTGCCTTCCACATTCATTACTGTAATAGATCCTAAAGTTTTTGAGTGGTTTCCATCAGATTTATCGATTTTATCGCTGCACCGTTGAACGAACGAGAGGCCGAGTTCAACATATTCAGGCACGAATTCGTCGATACTGTTTTGAAATCGGAATCCATTTCGTCAACCTTGCATGAAGATCAAAAGCAAAGACTTGTGAAATTTCTTGAAAATGGGCCCTATTATAAGGGTATTTCACGTGTGGATTTTGCTATGGAATCCGCGTAGCAGTTGATAGTCGCTTCAGCCAATTTAACTTACATATTTTTGCTTGTTAACGAGTTCGCCAGTAGAATTTATTATCGGCTAGTAAAATTTACGAGAAAACTTTTCAAGTGCAAATTCTGAAATTGCACATAACTGGGCTCCAACGTCAAAGGGGTAAAGCAACTTTTGCGGATGGATTTACAAATTGACGAAAATATTAAAGTGGTCATTGGAAGAAAAATTGCCATTTTTTCTAAAAGGTCCGAAAATCGGTTAATTTTTGGTCATAGAAAACCATGGAAATATGTATGTATGACGTGAAGCGTCGAAAAATGGACATTCCGGACGCTTGTGTCAAATATTTTATTTTACGTAATAGGCAATGGGCGTGCATCAAGCTACAGTATGTACAATAATAGGTGCAAATATGAGATTTTGCAAGGCCTTTAGATGTGAAGTCATTATTTTTCAATATCAATGTGAGCATATAGGTCATTGTTGGATATACGTCATCGGTCTATCGTTAGCTAGCTAGGTACTTTCTATTCATCGTTCTTGAGGTATTAAAACGATAAGGTCATGAAAGATGTCATCACAATCAAAACTAATCATAAGATTATCGAAAAAATGAAACACTACTCACCATACATGCACAGCATAGAAATTCTGCTGAGGGTCAGCCAGGACTGGAATTATATTATTATAAGCAGAAGGATCTCTAATAGGTCTTCTAGCATCCAACCAGCATATTCTTCATTTTATATTGGTCAGATATGTGAACTTATTTGCTTAGACTGCACATTATAAAGTTTTAATGTTATTTTTTTGGATTTTGAGGCCCAAATTACAGAACACAAGTTAAATAAAAGTAAGGTAAAAGTAAAATCTCGTATAATGTAACCCATGTTTAACCCGCCACTTTACCCGCCTTTTGCCAGTAATTTTACCCGTGATTTTACCCATCTTCAACCCGAACTTTTACTTGCGATTTTACCCGTCTTTTACCAAGGATTTTACCTGTGTTTAACTTGGAAATTTACCCGACTTTTTTAGTTTTCATATTACAGAATGTAGAAGAGTTGCCCAACCCACCATTTTTATATATGTTTTCTATCGTGAACTTGTTTTTAGTCATATTAACAGGGTATCCCAAAACTGAGATTCCAATATCTCACAACGAAACATTTCTTACTGTTCACAGCAATAGCTCTCATGGCTGCACTACTTCCCCGATTATGTGAGCCACCCACTCATGCTCTTGTAACTGCAGCTATCCTGAAATTATAATTTTGCCTTGCTGTATTGTTGCTGGAATAAAATTCACGCAAGGGAATTTTCTGATAGGATTACTTTGGGCGTAAGGGGTATTGATTTGCTTAATGTATTACATTGAAACAGTAGCGAGATTCCATTTTCTATGATAACATTCAACTCTTCATGTCTGGAAAAATCACACAAATTATTCTTATCCATGAAAAACAATTCATGGTTTGTATCTAGTTTTAAAAAAAGATCTTCTACAAAAATAGAATGAGGTTCAAGCATATCCAATTCCAGTGGTAATAGTTTAGCAAAAAATCAAAATTGTGTAACTTTTTTTCACCCCATAGGTAATCCAACTTCACAATGTAAATGATTGCAAGCCTTGGCTATGCCTTTGTAAAAAGGTCTTCGCTTCCGGTGAAAAGCAAGTCCAAATCAAATCAGCCATCTGTCACGACCTTTCTTGAGTTTAAGTGAATTACTGTAGAACTGGGGTTTTTTGATATTTATTAGATAACTTACAGTAAATAACGTGGATAAGGCAATACTTACAAAGGCGTGACAAAAAGGCGCGAGGGTGGCGCGTAGCGATTGGGCGTAAAAGATTGGCACAATTTACTTGAAAATAAATGTTCGTTTTCCGGGTATCGGATGACAATTTGGAAGCAGGGAAGCGGCTGGTATCGAAGCCCGAGTCCCGTAAAGTATAGGCAATGCAATTGCCTCAAACCAAAACGTAAATCGTTTCAAAGTCCGACGGACTGTAAGGTGCGAGCGAGCAAAGTCGCGTAACGACAAACCAACTGGAGCAGCGAGCGTAGTCGCGTAAAGATCAACCAACCAAAGCAGCGAACGAAGTCGCGTAATGTACCAGCAAACTAAAACAGCGAGCGTAATCGCGTAAAGTCCAACCAGTCAACTCGAAAACTGCAGAACCAAAAGACTGAAAGAAGAACCACTCTTCTTCCATTTTCGAGTCAACATCCACTTTCTTGGGGCGTGGTTCTGGGAGCCCCGCTGTGCATAATTAGTTTCCAATTTGTCGGAGGGTTCAAAACATATGAACCCATTTTTGTATGTTGAGGAAAAGTGTTTTTTGTTTTTAACATGTGCCAATCTTTTCGTTTCCTGCTGAGTAAATTACGAGTACGAAAATATGTGACAATAACAAGGTACTTGAAAAATAGTCTGGTTTCCAACTAGGAACCCAGACTCTTGAAAACAATAGAGAACACTAATGGATTTCTAATTATTGTACATGTGACGAGAAAATGAGGAATAAATATTTTCGCGAAAACTTACATAAAAATTATACAAATTTTTGCACTCCTTGACATTCCCCTCCTTACAAAGGCGAACGCCCTCGGTCGCAACCTTCTCCCATGGTTTTGACGCCGTGCCGACTAAAGCAATGACGCCAAATCGAGCCGACTGATTGTTGATGATGTCTGACATGTTTGACGTTGCTGGACCGGTTAGATGATGTGGTACGATGGACGGCAGAGATGCGGGGATGGAACCGGACAGTGTCATTAACGTGCAATTTGTAAAGTTTCCGTGTATCCGGGTGCTCGATTTCGACATTTGGATATGCAACTTTGACGACTTTGTACGGTCCATGCTGCTGCGAGATTAGCTTAGGACTCTGATTTTTACGAACGAGTCTAGTTTTCCGAAGGATTAGATCTCCAGTTTGATATTGTACATTGTGTGATTTTTTGTTGTACTGTTCTGAGTACCGATTTTGTGAAGCCAACAGGGTGGCCTGTACGTTTTCAAATGCTTTTGACAAGTGATTTTTTATTTCGTTGGCATATTCGCTGAGATCAACCATATAGGGTGACTTTTTGAAACTGAATGCTGCATCAGATGGCAGCAAGGGTTGTCGCCCATACGCGAGTTGGAAAGGTGAATAACCCGTGCTTTCATTTTTATGAACATTTGTAGAAAATACCGCGAAGGGAAGATAATCATCCCAATCTGAATGATTTTCATTCACGTACATGCGAATACGGGTAACGAGGGTTTGATTGCACCTTTCTACTTCTCCATTACCCATCGGATGATAGGGGGTAGTGTGTACTTTTTCTGTGTTGCATAACTTTGTAATATTTGTAAAAAGTTGTGATGTGAAATCGGAAGCCCTGTCACAATGAAGGATTCTTGGGGCTCCATGATGACAAACGATTTTTTCGACAAAAAGAGAAGCGATGGTCTGTGACGTTATGTTAGGGGTAGCAAAGGCTTCCACGTATTTAGTAAAATAGTCGATGAAAACTACAACATAACGGTTTCCATTGCTGGAAATGGGGAGAGGACCCATGCAGTCCAATCCCACTCGCTCAAATGGTTGTGAAGCCCGAACTGGAACCAAATCGGCTTTGATCGCATGTCTAGTGGGCTTGTTGAATTGGCACTTTTGACAAGTTTGGCAATATTCTTCCACAAATTTCCGCATTTGAGGCCAAAAGTATCGTTGTCGCACATTTTCATAAGTTTTCCGGGAGGAAAAATGGCCTGCAAATTTGCTATCGTGATGCGATTTTAGGATTTCCGGGCGGAATGATTTTGGAACGTAGATTTTATATTCATTTTCGAATTTCCGGTATAACAGATTATTTTGGATGATGTAAACGTCGTTTATTTTTGCATCTGGACCCTTATTAATTTCATTGATGATTTGTCGTGTGTCAGGGTCAGAAAGTTGAAGTTCCGCTAAGTTTTTGATTATCTCCTGATTTTCGTCAATTTCATCCTCAAGCCCATATCCAAGGGCAAGGATTCTGTTTTCAGGTTCGATGTCTATCATATTTAATTCTGGTCTAGTTTCCAAATTTTCGATATCAAATGCTGGTTCCGCATCTTTTAATGGGAACCTGGAAACTGCATCTGCATTTCTATTGGCCGAGCCCCTTTTGGGCTGGATATTCAATTTGAAACTTGCCAATGCAAGTCCCCACCGAACGATTCGGGAATTGGGGTTCTCTTTCTTGAGAACCGCGTTAACCGCAGTGTGGTCAGTGTGAATAATGACCTCCTGCTGAAAAAGATAGGGTCGAAAATAGTTTACAAATTCGACGACTGCAAGAGTTTCGAGTTCGGTTATTGGATAGTTTTTTTCAGCAGGTTTCAATCCTCTGCTAGCAAAAGCAATGGGATGTTCCAAGGAATCATCCCCGTATTGACTAAGGACGGCTCCCACACCTAAAAGGGAAGCGTCCGTTTGGAGTATGAACGGTTTTGAAAAATTTGGATGATGCAAGACGGGTGCTGATGTGAGGTGTGCCTTCAAAGTTTCGAATGCTTTTTGTTGATCTGGGCCCCATTGAAAAGTAGCATCTTTTTTGAGAAGTTTTGTCAAAGGGCTAGCAACTTGTGAGCAGTTCCGAATGAACCTCCGATAATAAGATGGTAGCCCCAGGAATGACTTCACTTCTTTGACAGTTCTTGGAGCTGGAATTTCCAGAATTGCTTTAACCTTTTGTGGATCAGGCAGGATTCCGGTTTCATTTATGACGTGTCCCAAATATTGGACAGATGACTGTGAGAATTTGCATTTTCCAAGCCTTAGTTTAAGGCCAGCTTTGTCCAAGCGGCCCAAAATGTCATCTAGGCGCATAAGCATTTCTTTGTGAGTTTTTGCAAAAATAAGAACGTCATCCAGGTAAACAAGGCATGTCTGCCACTGTAAACCCGACAGAAGAACGTCCATTAGGCGTTGAAAACTAGCTGGTGCATTGCATAGGCCAAAGGGCAAATAATTGAAATGGTATTGGCCCGAAGGGCAATTGAATGCCGTCTTTTCCCGATCGCCCTCCGCGATGGGGATGGTGTAATATGCGTTGGCCTGATCGAGGGTTGTGAAGTAACGCATACCCCGCAAGGCATCAAAAATGTCATCGATGCGAGGTAAAGGGTATGTGTCCTTTTTAGTCACATTGTTCAACCCACGGAAATCAATGCAAAGACGGTAACCACCATCTTTTTTCCGTACTAAAATCGTATTAGTACACCAAGGGGATTGGCTTTCGCTGATGATCCCACTTTGCTTAAGTTTGTTGATTTCTTCTTGAATTATTTCTTTTTCTTTGGGGGCAGTACGAAAAAGGGGTCGTTTCACTGGTGTATTACCCTGGGTATCAATCGTGTGTTCAACTAAGGAAGTACGACCCGCATCGGATTTATCAGTAGCATACAGGTTGGGATATTGGGCTAGAATTTCCACAATCATGTTTTTCTCTTCTTCATTGAGGTCAGTATTGGTCAAATTGATATTATCAACCAACCAGTTCTTGAAATTTGGCTTTTCATTTATGTTTTCGGTTTTTGCTACTTCAGGTTGCATGCTGTGAATTTTTTCTGTTTTTGAAGCAAAATTTTTTATGCTGCCCACACAAGTGTTTTGAAAAAGCTTTATTTCATCCGCTAGGGGATTCATAACCGAGATTCGAATTCTGCCCTCAATATTCGGCGAAACTGAAGCTGCAAAACAGGCTCCTGCTTTTTGAACTAGGGTGTTGCTGGGTTCAAACTGAACCACAGGCACGCCTTTATACATGTCCGAAACGGGAACGGACAATTGAATAACGGAACGGGGCGGCAAAATGAGATTTTGATCCAAATGAATACCACCACGTCTTCGTAAGGGATGGTACTGTACGCCAGTGCATGGGATGGTCGTGTTTCCCAGTCGCACAAAACTTTTTTCATTGTTTATCGCCCATTCTCTAAAACGAAACAAGAAGTTTGAACCCAAAAGTAGGTCAGCAGCGCAATTTTCTTGTACGTATGCTAACAGGGTTTGACTTTCTGTGCCTGCTTGCACAGTGATGAAAGCCGAACCGACAAGTTCCACACCTAAATTATTGGCTGCTATGGGCACAACAGTTGTTGGGTTAATTTCAATATCTTCAATCTTATCTGTGATTTTCTTGTCGATTATCGTGTAAGTAGCTCCACAATCAACCATGGCATTAGCTAGAACCCGCTTATTTACAATTACGTTTATGTGAGGGGTTCTCTGATCATGTAGTTTCATACTGTTTATGTATTCCAATTTCGGGGCTGAAGGAGCTTGGTGATCCGGTACTGCAATATATCTATGGCTAGCATGGGAACTTCGCATATTTGCCAGTTCTAAGAGTGCTTGACCCAAACTGGGTGGTAGGGGTTGCGTTTGTGATCGATTTTGAGGTCTTGTTGGTAGCTCATACGTGATGTTTCTTTTTTGTTTCGTAAGGTTTAAGCATCCCTTTAACCAAAAGCACAGATAGAGGGTTCCAACTATAGTTGCAACTATGACCACCAAATTAATCAACATTTGAAGGGGTCCTTTGAGCAAATTGTTTAAACCCTGGGTCATACCTTGTTGGGTACCGACAATTACGTGTTCTAGGGCTTGACCGGCCCCTGAAAGGGTGTGACCAAGAGTTTGGCCGCTCCCTGAAAGAACTTCATACATGGAGCTGGAGTGAAGAGACATTTCTGATGTGTAATTGATTAGTCTGTTCACAACTTGTTCTAGGTTGTGTGTTTTGTACATGTACTGCTTCAAAAAAATCAAACTAGTGGACACTGCCGCCAGCTTATCATGAAAAAGGGGTGGTGCATTGAAATGGAATACTGTGAAGCTGCCGTTCCAAATCACTTCAAGTGGGATCTTGCTAACATGGGTTTTTCCTGTTTTACTGGACCAAGTGTTATTAATTTTGAAAAGGGGCACGTGCATATGGTTGCAGTCGACCTTCTGACTTTCTTCCATGAGGTCAGTGCCACCTGGGGTCACAAACATGAGTTTGTTATTGACCACCACTGGTAGATTTTTGAAGCAAGTCCCATTAATTTTGTGATTTTTATACACCACAGACGCATTGATCTGATGACAGGGCCATAGGGTTATGGCCTCTCCTGTAAATTCTGCTGTGATGTCAGTTCGTTGGAGAAAAGCTCTTGCTCCAAGGGTTGCGTCCAGGCGCAACAACTGCCATATCAAGTCCAGATGGCGCTGAGCTTGGCGGCAAAGTTCATTCCACACATTTTGAAAACTTTGCAGTTCAAAATCACGTATTTTTTCTTCAAGAAAATTGAGTTTTAAATTTATGGGGTCAAACTCTACATTATCATGCATAGAAAGAGCTCTTATTTGTTTACTGGATTCACCTTGGGTAAGATTTGATGGGTCAAACCGAACCACAATGCCCTGCTCAGTGTAAAGTGCGTTTTTTAGTTCTGGGCAATTTGGGTGCTCAAACGAGTTATTTGTAACAAAAAATGCTGCTTGTATATCATCAATGACCATATGGGACCCACTTATTTTGATTTTGTACGAGTTTTTGAGTTCGAATGGACAAATTTTTTCTAAAGGGGTTTCATCCCACACTACGACACCGTCGGCCATGACGCAATGGCCGGCGTTTGCTTTACAACCGCCTAAATCTCCAAGGGTGCTGATAAGATTGTTGCCGTCCCAAGAGGCAACTTGTCCCTCTTCGACAATCAAATTTTCTACTGTCTGACAGTTATCGAAACAGCACCACTTATACTGTAGGTCAAGTTTATTGTTTGTTGACCAAATGCCGGAGATAGTTTCATTCACAAACTGACCCTGGAAGGTTTTCGTTTCCATTGCTATTTTGCATTCAAAAGGGGTCAAAGTTTTCATGGAAATTTGGTCAAAAGTTATACTTTTTGAGCCGAAAAACCCAACTTGTGTGCAGATTTTTCGTGTCCGAAGGGTACACTTGAACCCTGTTGTATGTTTTGGTTTGGCCAGGGGTGTATAGACCTGTCCTGTGACAAGAGTTGGAATTTCACTCGAAGGTGGCCTAACACATGCAACAGTTTTTGGGATTTCTATGGCATGCCCACTGGTCGAAGTTCCACAAAGTTGAAAGGTTTTTATTTGTCCGCCCTCCACGGGGCACAAAAATACACACAAAAGTATGCATAAATGAAAAAAAAATCCTTGCACGAATTTTTTAATTTCATCGTGCCTTTCTGGCCTTAGCGGCCTTTCGTCGGTTCTTGCGGGCCTGCGTGCGTTTGCCTTTGCATTGGCTACAAGGGCAATAACGGTCATTTCCGCTACACCCTGAAAAAATTTTTGTTTTATCGTGTGTGCATGCGAGTTTCTGTTGTTGCGATCAATTTTACCTAACCGTCTCCAAATAGGCATTTGGGGAGCTTCCTCTCGCAAGGCGGCCACGTTTGGTTCCAAAGAGCCGGGTTCCAATAATGGAACCCTGGGTTGTCTTTTAATTTTTGGGATTCGATATTTCTCGGGCAGCGGGGCCACGTTTGGCTTTTCGTCCGGCCCGTTGCTGTCTACTTGTGGCGCTTCCAATTGTGGGGCGCGGTTTTCTTTTTCGCCCTCTGGTATTATTTCCGTTTCGTCATCGGAACAGGACGAGCGTGGTGTAGTTGGTGGGCGGCTGTCGGGCGATTGGCTTGCCGGGCGGCCCACGCCTATGTTGGATGTTGGGGTCGGTGAATCATCGTAGTCAAGTGATTCAGACCCGTCGTCGAACATTATCGATAATAAAGACCCTACAAAAAAGCAATGTTGCGATGAATTATTGACTTCTGCAACTAAATCAGGGTCATCACCATCAAGAGGGTACCCATTTGGGCACCCTTGAATGTTATTTTGGGCATTTCTTGATTTTTGGGGGCAACTGTTGCTCATGTGCCCTTTTCCTTTGCATGTGTAGCATTCGGCATCTCTCACTTGCCTACAAAATCTGCTCTTGTGTCCCGTTTTTTTACAGTGAAAGCATTTTGATTTGCAGTCATTTTTTAAGTGGCCATTTCGCCCACAAATTTCGCATTGCAGTCTAGACCTGCACTCCCGGGCAAAATGACCAGCCTTGCCACACGTATGACAAGTGATGGGTTTTCTATTTGTATGTTGTTTTGGTGGTACGTTTTGCTGCATCTGTAGGCATAATTTATTCAATTTTTCATTTATTTCATCGATTTGTTTGTTTGTACTACTTCCTGAGGGTTGCAAAGCAAGAACGGGCTCTTGCAACCCAACATTGTACCTTGCCGAAGGGGAAAAGACCACATTGGCCTCATCCCGCAGAATTTCCTGTTCCACAAAAGTTGCTTCCTCAATTAAATGATTCAGATTAGTGAAACGTTTGAATTTTAGGGCTTTTCGGACGTCCGCCTGAAGCCCATCTAAAAAAATTGATTCAAGAACCGTATTTCTTGCATTTGTGTCAAGAGTAGGGTAGGCAAGCCTTCCCATCTTTTCAAGTTCATTGAAATACGCGGTTACTGTTTCTGTTCTTTTTTGCTTACGATCTTTCAAACTTTGTCTGTGAAACAGGGCGTCCCGTTGGCTGGGGAATGCCCTCTCCAAAGCAACTTTATATTGTTCATAGTCAGTGGGTGGATCCTCGGAACTCGAAATATTTTCAAATTTCGTGAGGGCATCACCTTTAAGGTGAAACTCCAAAAAAATTCTTTTCAACTGATCATCCTCGTTTTTTATCCCTTTCAAAATCATCTGTTTTTCGAGTTTTTTGGCCCACTCAGTAAAGTTTTCATGGGGCAGCCCAGAAAAGAACGGAAAATCGTTAATTTTGGCAGAAAGCATGTCACCACGCAAGTGATTTACTCGAATTTCATTCATGGTTGATTCTGTATGGGCTGCTTTTCTGTTCATTTGGGCTTCAAGATTTTGAAGCCTCTGATCCAAGACCGCAGCTAATGCATCCTGAACAACATGACCAAGTGGGTCTGGATTTTGAAAAGACATTTTTCCAATAATTTGGCTTTTAGCTTCTTGTTCAATGCGCAGAAATGTTTCACTTAGGGTTTCGGCACGTTTACTTTCCAGATTTGGTATGCTCGAAAACCCAGTTATGATACCCAAAAAAAAAAAAAGCTTATGTGAATCGAAAAGTTGTCTTGTTTTTGCAAGGGGAGAAATCGAATTGATTTTTCCACGCCGATTATCAGAAAATCGGAAAAAGACAAAAATATGTTTGTTTTTCTTTTTTAGAAAGAGGGGGACAATCAAATATGTCCCCACCAAAATTCGAAAAGGTTCGTTGTTTTTCTAAATTTACCCCCTGTTATTAGGTCACCAAGATTTATGTCACGACCTTTCTTGAGTTTAAGTGAATTACTGTAGAACTGGGGTTTTTTGATATTTATTAGATAACTTACAGTAAATAACGTGGATAAGGCAATACTTACAAAGGCGTGACAAAAAGGCGCGAGGGTGGCGCGTAGCGATTGGGCGTAAAAGATTGGCACAATTTACTTGAAAATAAATGTTCGTTTTCCGGGTATCGGATGACAATTTGGAAGCAGGGAAGCGGCTGGTATCGAAGCCCGAGTCCCGTAAAGTATAGGCAATGCAATTGCCTCAAACCAAAACGTAAATCGTTTCAAAGTCCGACGGACTGTAAGGTGCGAGCGAGCAAAGTCGCGTAACGACAAACCAACTGGAGCAGCGAGCGTAGTCGCGTAAAGATCAACCAACCAAAGCAGCGAACGAAGTCGCGTAATGTACCAGCAAACTAAAACAGCGAGCGTAATCGCGTAAAGTCCAACCAGTCAACTCGAAAACTGCAGAACCAAAAGACTGAAAGAAGAACCACTCTTCTTCCATTTTCGAGTCAACATCCACTTTCTTGGGGCGTGGTTCTGGGAGCCCCGCTGTGCATAATTAGTTTCCAATTTGTCGGAGGGTTCAAAACATATGAACCCATTTTTGTATGTTGAGGAAAAGTGTTTTTTGTTTTTAACATGTGCCAATCTTTTCGTTTCCTGCTGAGTAAATTACGAGTACGAAAATATGTGACAATAACAAGGTACTTGAAAAATAGTCTGGTTTCCAACTAGGAACCCAGACTCTTGAAAACAATAGAGAACACTAATGGATTTCTAATTATTGTACATGTGACGAGAAAATGAGGAATAAATATTTTCGCGAAAACTTACATAAAAATTATACAAATTTTTGCACTCCTTGACACATCTCATTTCTGTTTGTTGGTCAGTTTGTTGGTACCTCAAATAAAAATAATATATTTGACTAGGTAGATAAAATAGATATAAAATTTTTTATCTTTTACATTATCTTGTACCATTCTGACAAAAACTTCCAATGCTGCCAACATCGTAATTCTAATTGTCACAGTAGCAAGCAACAAATTATAGAAAAATGATCAACTTCTAAAATTTTGACTAAACTGATGATGCATTCTAAAATATTCTTTTCTGACTATGTAGTAAATCTACAGTATCATTGTATTGTAACCTAGAACCTGTCATCATGCACAAGTTTTGGAATTTATTAGTATGACAACAACATGAAAATACAGTAGGATTGAGTATAAATATTTTGAAACATGAGTGTAGATGCATAAATCAACCATCGCTTTGAGGGCATTGTAAAATTTCTTCTACAAAATGTAGTAAGGGTGTTACATGCAATTTATAATTTTTACATGAATATTCCTGAGCTGTAAAATTATTTGTATTTAGTATTGTAGAATCCACACCATTTACATTTTCCCCATTTTCATAAATTTTGAAAGGATATTGTAACCATACTACAAAAACAGATATAAAAAGAGTTATGGTAAGACCATTAAGAAAAGTGTGTTTACTGCATAGCATATTGATAAATAAATGAATAAGATCCAACCAACTTGCAAAAAGTTTTTTGTAAAAATGGCAACTCCTTTAGGTGTATATAAAATCATATGATTATTGTTAGGAAATATATCAGACCTAAGTCAATATTTTTCAGGTGTAAGATCTATTAGTAAATAACCATATGGTATACTCGTAGCATCTTCATACGCTTCTATAAAATAATTTGAACTAGATGGAAAAATCTGTCAAGCCAATGTAAAAACTTGCAGTCTATCACCAGGGTTTTTTTAAAGAATCAAATATTGAGCATTTATTCTACTCATACACATTCCATCAAAAATGCATTGGGAACTATATGTATAATTGATAGGTTCCAGAGATGTGAACCTTTAGTAAAAAGCTGATTTAAATGTTGATCATTCTCCATCTCTTGCATCATATCCATAAATAATAGTTTAGATGTATCTTCACTGTTTTGAAGGTCATCCAAGTCAGGCAAACCTTGAACAAATTTCACATGAGAATATTTGTGAACTAATTCATCATGAGCTTTTTGCCATTCCAAGTAACACCAATAAATTTTTACAGAAGCAGATTGAATCATTTCTTTTGCAAAAATTGCAAGTTTTTTAACAAATTGGGTTTTTCCTAATTTTGTTGGAGCAAAAACTATGGAATTAAATGGGTTTTTGAATTATAAAACTCATCCAGATCTGACATCTTTCAACAAAAACCAACCACTTTTTTACTTGAGCAGTTTTTCAAAATGATTTTATTTAAAGGAAATGCTATTTATAATCACCAAAATTACAATACAGTAAAACATTAATAGTTATACAAAACACAATACAATAAAGTTAATTCGCATTAAACATTAAATACAAATAACTGAATAAAACATGATACAGTATAAATTAGCTTGCTTGCTTTTGTAAACATATACTATGCATACTACAGTAAGATGAAGCTATTGTTTGCAAAAAAAATATATGCAATGGATGTATGAAAACACACTAATCATTAATTAAGCATATAAAACTATAATACAGTGAGTAGATAAAGCATTACAATTTTCTATTTATAAACTCAGGCATAGTATCAATAATAACATAATTATGAAAATAATCATAACGATACCCCTCATCAATAAAATGAGCTACAGTATCCCTAACAACCTTATGACCTGTCTCCATAAACAAAATACAGCAAAATATATCAATCATCCGTTCAAAAGCACAAAGACATCATTTGTACAATAGCAGTCAAAAACACATCTTTTGTACAATAGAAGTCAAAAATACAACTAATGAAAATTTTTTGTATGGCCTCTTCAGCACAAATGATAAAACAAATATAAACAATTTTTGACCTCTTACTACTACTTGCTCATCAAAAAACCATGGAATATCTAATCCCGGAACACATAACTCGCAAATGCATTTGGTTTCAGCATCTAGAGAAGTCATATCTGAAAATGAATCATAGTCTGGGTCAAAGGTAGTCGATGAAGAGATCATTGATGAACATCATTTGAGTGCTAACTGTCTTTTGATCTACAGTAGCATCACAGTCATCAATGGTTTTTGTAGCATCGCTGCCGTCATCAGTTTCTGTAGTATTGCCACCATCAAAAATTTTTGTAGCATCATCGCCATCAACAGCTTTTGAAGCATCACTACCATCAATGATTTTTGTTGCATCACCACCTCCAATGGTTTTAGTAGCATTGTTGACAAGGTTGGATGAATGCTCATCATCATCATTGACTACTTTGCATTTCACCACTGTTGATTGATGTTTTATTGCCAACACATTGTACTCACTTGAAATAGCAAATGCCATTTCATGTATTAAATTTGTGCAGCACCAAAATTGCTAAAGAAAAAACATTTTAGTCTTTGAAACTGATAAAAGATAAAATATTTCACATTTTTGAAACAAGCTCATTTCAACTTATTTCTTTAGACAAACTCCGTTTCAAACCATTGGAGAGATTAGTCAACTGTACACTATTCCCATAGCTTTCAACCATCATCTTATAGCCAAAGTTGATACCGCATTGACCTCCACAGGAAAATGTCTTTTTGATAATGTTGACTTTGCGACCTAATATACCATATTGAGGTAGAATAAGCTTGAACCCACAGCCATATGCCTCCTTTTTTGGGGTCAATGTTATGAAAATAAATTGGCACATATTTGCACTCAACCACTATGAATAATGACATCTTATCATATAACATAAACTGGTGTTCCATTTTCGAAAATATGTATTCAGGAATAAAATAGAGACAAAGAGCTAAAAAGAAAAAAAGAAAGAAAAATAAGCAAACAGCTTTTGCTCAAGCAGAAATGAGAGCATAAATTGGTCAAAAACTTTTCAGGCCATCTGTCCTACAGTAATCCACTTTGAATTCTACATATAGAAGCTAAAGAAATAAAAAAGTTGTGTGTTTATGACTTATAGTAACCTTTAAGGTACGAGCTGAAGAAATGATATAGCCACATGTTCATGAGTTATAGAAGTCTTTAAAGCTTTCACTCATAAAAAGAAAATCTGCTGCAACAGGGTTATAAAACAATAATTAAAACTCTAGTGTAGAATTAATAGTTTTTTTTTATATTAAATGATTTTTTCATTATTACTGTATAAATTTTGGTAAATAGTTGTGTTTTCTAGTTTTCAAGAATCTTTATTATGAAACCCATATATATGGACACCACTTAGGATGAGGAGGATATACATCTGGAAATTTTAGAGGATATTAACCCTGATGAAGAGGAATTGCCTGCACATGCTCAGAGTAAAGATTTGGAGGACATTACTTACAAGGAAGAAGAAAAGAAAACTTTCAATGATGTTATTTCGGAGGAAGAAGGAATTATTTTAGATTATGATGATGATGAAAATGAACAGTACAAAGCTCATACACCACACAGTTCTGATGAAGAAGAAATTTAGAAACCAGTTCAGATTGATAGTGGAGGTGTAACAAATACATCCTTTGTTGTGGATGATTTGTTTGAGCTAGGTCAACCCAGTACATTAAATGTTGGATGTTTTAATACCAAAAGTCGCAAGTACTCTTTGAACTTTCGTAATATTGAACAAATGGATGATTTAAATGCTCAACTTGTGCCAAAATTTCAATGCATAGTTGAATGAATTTCAGAAAATGTGAATGATAATGTGCTTATGGGTTTTTCTTTTGACCATATAGATTTGACAAAAGGACGCATTTGATACCCTTTAGATCAAAACATGCTTTAACAGGTGATTTGATAATGAATACTCTTAATGTAAAAAAGAGTAAATTCAAATTTATAGTGGAGAAGCTACAATTTGTGCTATTGTTGTAACACGACCTACTGGAAGTCATAAGCTTACTTACTTACTTACTTACTTATAAACTTACTTAGTTGTTTATGTGATTGCATGCATTTCAACAATTTAAAACTTTCTTTTTTCTTTCTCTGTTTATTTTCTTTATTTTCTTTTAAGGTATTCACAATGCTCATCAATTCTTAAAAGAACCATTTCCTGAAAGATAAACATTGCATAATTCAAATCAATAATGACGATAACTTGTGCTTTGCTAGAGCTATCATAGTTGCTAGAGCTTACATTCCTAAAAAAGATCTGAACACAGTGTACTAGTGGGAAAATATACAAAAGTCTGACAAGAAAAAACATCTACTGCAAACAAGGGTGGCTAAAGAATTGATGAACATAACAGGGTTAGCTAATCATCAAGGGCCTTGTGGATTTTATCAGTGGGAAAAGGTGTCAGCTATTGTACTACCCAATTATCAAATCAAAATTTTTAGCAAGGACCAGTTTAAAGATTTAATATTTAAAGGTTAGCATGTTTTAGTTTTCTGTTAGTATGTATACATTTGAAGTTTTAAGGACCTGAAGAAATGTGTGTTCTGAATATTTACCACCACAACAATTATCATTTAGTCATAACAAAGATGCCTGCTTTTTTGACCGCTATTACTTTTGTCAGCATAGCGATTTAGCCTGAAATAACAAAGTGAAACAGAGATGCAAAAACTTTTGCCTTTTCTGTTACAATACACCCCATGCAATCAATATAATGCTCAAAAATGCAAAGATTGTCATCTATATTTTAAAAATGGTGAGTGCTTTACTCAAAACAAATCTGTTTTTACTCCAAAAGAACAGTCAAAACATAAAAAAAAGTGGGACATATATATGTGACCATTTCAAGGTGTGCGAGCAATGTGATACATTGGTTCAGCAAGTGCATTCTAAGACTCATAATTGTGGTTATTTTGAATGCTGAACATGTAAAAAGAGTGTACCAAAATGAGGTATTAGATGAGATTTTATTACTTTTATTTTTGTTCCAGTTTTTATTTTTTAGGATAGTTATGTTTTATGCAATCTGTTGGCGATGAACAAATTGAAAAAGATGTGCTTGAAGTAAATGTTGAGGGTGTTGATGATGACAATTCTTGTCCAGTTGATGATGAAATAGGAATTACTGATAAGTGTCCAATTAATCAAAAACTTGTTTTTTATGATTTTGATACTACCCAATAAAACGTTTTACAACAAACAGAACTAGGTGATGTATTCAAACATGAACCAAATTTATGTGTTGCTCATACTCTATGTCATCAGTGTCATCAATGCATAGGAGATTATTGCTGGAACGCATGTGGTCAATACAAGCACATATTCACAGGATCCACATGTCTAAACAATTTGTGTGAGTACCTTGGTCATCATAAACTGAAGATTATTAATAAAAGTAGATTAGTGACTTGTTTTAACAATTTTTCATTTTTATTTATTTATTTATTTAGGATTCAAATTGATGTGTATCAAAGTAGGATCAATAACATTTATTGACTCTTTGAACTTTCTTCCAATGCCTCTAGCGGCTCTACCAAAAACATTTGGGATAAGTAAAATATGTAAAGGATATTTTCCGCATTTCTTTAATATAAAGGAAAATTATGGATATGTTGGATTGTATCCTTCGCTGGACAGGCATGGTTCCAATGCCATGAAACCTAGTGCACATGCCATATTCTTGGAATGGTATAATAAAAAAATTGAAATATCAAGCTTGTAAAATTATATGAGTTTTTGCATTTAGAATTGTATTCTTGTTTAGGGGTGCCAATTTAATTTTGATAAGGGACTACCCAATTACTGTCATAGCAATGTGCAAGTTTTACGACAATGCTGCATGAAATTCAGGAGTATTTTTATAGAGGAAACTAATGTTGATCCTTTTGAAAAATTGATAACTATCTCCAGGGCTTGTAATCTTGTTTTCCGACATTTATTTTTGAAACCAAACAGTATTGGAGTGATACTATATAAAGGTTACAGTAAAGAAGAAAGGCAGTCTGTTACTGCCTTAAAACGGTTAAAATGGTTAACTAAGGATGAAAAATTATATATATGACATAAACTTAATGATGGTGAGGTTCAAATTGGAAAATACATGGTTGATGGTTTATCAGGTAGTTTTGTTAAAAATTTTTAAATTTTTATATTTACTTATTTATTTGTTTATTTGTTTGTTTGTTAAAGGAACAACTGTTTATGAATTTTACAGTTGTTATTGGCACAGTTGTCCAAAATGTATGAAAAATAGACATCAAGTAACAGCTGATAATGATACAAAAGCAAGTGCAAATGCACTTTTAATCATGCCATAGAACTTCAAACAGCTGGTTATACCATAGTTCAAATGTCAGAATGTGAACTGTTACAACAAATCCATTCAAATCCGGAAATGAAAACATTTTTTGATACAGTTGGATTACCTGAAAATATAAACCCTCAAGAAGGTAAAATTTTGAAATATATTCTGTTTCATCTTGCAAAAAGTTTTGTTGTTTTTAATTTTCTTTGGAGGTCACACTAATGCTGTAAAATTGTACCACAAAATTAAGTACAATGATGATGGAGCATCTGCTAAAAAGATTAATTACATGGATCTATGCAGGTTATACCTGTTCATCAAAAAGTGTGGGATATATCCAATGGGTCATCCAAAAATTTTGACTGAAGGTTTTGAAGAAGTCAGTTCAACTTCTCAACCTTACGGAGGGTTGATCAAGTGTATGGTTTTACCACATCAAAAACTCTTACACCCTGTTCTACCATATTTACATGGTTGCAAACTGCCCTTGACTTTATGCAAAAATTGTACATACATCTTGCAAAAGACTACATGCGAGCATAATGACCAAGACAGAGTGTTAAATGGTACATGGTTCAGGATAGAATTGTACAAGGCTTTGGAAAATGGCTGTAAAGTATATTGCTACTGTAATGATTCATTTTTTGTATGCAGGTATTTTTATTTCTGTTTTAGATCCTCAGGATTTTTGAAGTTTGGCATTATGATAATGTTGAACAATATCATCCAACAAAAAACCTGATAGCAGGTTATTCACTTAATATGTCAACATTTTAATGGAAATGAAAATAGTAAGCTTTATAATTTTTAAAATACAGCCAATTTTAATTGCAGTTTTTGTAGGTAGTGAAGGCTACCCTGCCAGAGCTTAGACTGATGAGCAAAAACGTGGATATGAAATGGAAGTCAACAACTGAGAAAAGATATCACTGGACCCTTCAAAAATTTTGTAAGATCCTGGAAAGATAGCTTTGGCCAAGTTAATGCTAAATTCTTCCTGGGTAAAGGTAGTTTTGTATTATTTTTTTATATTTATTTTACTTAATTTATGTTTTTTTCAGTTTGGTCAATGAAACAACATGGACAAGACTATTATCAACAATACACCTAAAGAATATTTTGAACTTGTGATGGATATTGTCAACATTATTGAAAATGCTAGATTAATCAATGAACAACTGGTGTCAATGACCTACTGTCAGGATGATGATTTCGCTGAGGTGATGGGTAATACTAATGCAGTTATTGCACTTTATACTACTGCCCAGGCTCGACTGAAGTTATATTCTTACATCAAATATTTAAAAAGTTGAGTATTGTATTTTGATAGGGACAGTATTATTTACTTGTCAACAATTAACAAACAACAATATCAAGTACTTACAGGCTAGTTTCTTGGGGAAATGATGGAAAAGTTATGTGAACATGCTACTGGATGTTACATTATGCAGCATGTCAGTGGAGTCCTAAAAATTATGCCTACAGAGTATACATTCCTACTACTGAACAGTATCATCATGTGATCAAGGTTCATGGGATCACTCTGTCATCAGATGTATGAGAAAAGTTAATTTTTATTCTTTACAATAGCTCATCTTCCTTTTTTGTAAAAAACATTGATAGAGAAGAAATAAATGTACATAGTCTCTGCATTGAACAACAAGAAAATCACAGAGTTCTTACCCATAAAACTTTGAGAAAATTTTGTGTGGTATATGATAAATGTATTTTGAAACACAATTTTTGTACATTACCATATGAATAAGTTAAATAATCATTTTACAATAAAACAAAATCAACTCATTGAATTTTGAAATTATTTTTTCTTTTGTTATGTGGAGGTGAGCTTTTTTTGACCAATACAAGATCTTTAATTTTTTCTACATGTTTTTTTCTTTAATAGACTTGTTCTGGTCATTTTTTGCTATGAAAAATCAACTTTATACAGATGAGCCCATAAGGATGATGTCTCATCGTGTATAGACTTTTCCTAGATTTTACCCATAGAACAGATCATTACTGACTAATCTGACCATACTGACTGGAAAAATTGTTCAGGGATGGGGTCTCTAATCATATTTACGCCTGCAGGCTGTGCCCTTTGTCAAAGGGGGATCTGGAGTGCAAACTTTTGAGAGACTTCCTCTGTTGGTAGAGAAAGTCATTTTTCATTACTACATGTCCATTTTTCTGTTTTTTTTTTGTATATGAATTTTTTGTTCCACCACTATTATGGTATCTCTAGAACCTGCATGCATAACCATGCCCCCTATAACTTGACAAAAATTGGAAATTACAGGGGGTGCACAGAAGATAGGGATATGCTAAACCACATCCCCTTATATGGTCAGGTGTTACTACTGCTATAAACAAATTTATTCTCTCAAAACAGATTTAAAACCATGTAATCACTACTGCTTATTGAAACTATTCAACAAAATGACATCATTCCCTGTTTTTGGATTTAATTGTAAATTGATGTTTTAGGTGGTTGGCAACATTCAGTTTTGCTAGGTTGAAAAAATGTAGTATACCACACTTTTAGCTAAACTGGTATTATCCATCATTTTTCTTATTTACAGTAAACTCAAAATATTGTAACACATCAACCACAATTAAAGATTCTGACATTTTGTATAGTCTCAATTGCAACAGCATCAAATTTTTTCAAGTTTTATTTTCGCCTCCATCTATTTCAAGCCAACCCAGTATCATTATTACATATTATTCTTTGTCATTTTGTTAGAAATTTTGTTTCATTTTTCATATGCAAAACTTGCTGGAAAATTTTTTTATCATTAAATTTTCTTGTCAAGTTATTGCCAGCAAAAGTATTTGAAGTTATTGTTTCAAATTTAGAATGTTGATGAGGAGGTAGGACTCTGAGTTTCTGTATTTTTCTTTTTTCCACCTAAATTTATCAGTTTGGAGTTTTGAGACAGGGTCCCCAGGTTCTCTAAATATCTAATTTTTCCCCCTTTTTCTAAATTCAAAACAACAAAATGTGACTAATGCTCCCCTATTTCCATTTTTTTCTCTTACTTTCCCCATTCTCATTTGTTTCTAAACTCAGGGGCTCCCATCAACCCATAGGCTGCTTGGCCTTAGAGGTCACTATGTAATGGTGATGAGCACCGGTGGTCACTATGGCCTAAGAATTTGGCATCTGGTGATTCCCTGGAAGTCCCCTTTTTATCTGTCCCTGAGATGTTAAAATTCTGAACCCAAACTCCCAACATCCCCCTTCTCTTCCTCCTCCTCCCCATCCTTATTTTTTCTTCCTTATTTTCTTTTTCTTCTCCACCTTAGTCACATTTTGTTTCCCAGAGGGGGGAGGGGTGTAGTATACCACACTTTCGACTGAACCAGTATTATCCATCATTTTTCTTGCTGTAGAATAATGAACAAAGCGACTGGGTCAGGGGTGGCAATCCCTAGTCCTCATTCACTGAGAATGAGGGACAGTGCCATTCGTGGAATGGCTTACTGTAGGGGACCCAATTGTCAACCTAAATCCCCTATTTGGCCCTGACCTTAAGGGTCGGAGGACTTTCTCAGCTGAGGATACTCTCAAGGGAAAACTGGCTTAAGGAGGATTCCCACGAATATACCCTCAACAATAATAACCCCTGAGAAGACTCACTAAATCCTCTTCTCAAAATACTCGGCGCTGGGCGATGGGTTCTATGGTCAAACATGGGTCCTGCGGACGGCGAGGAATCGGTTCGATAATCCGAAAGTGATTCCGCATGGAGGGTAGGCAAGTCCAAGTCGGCGGGCGACAGTATCCAAACATTCCTCAGGGAGGCGACGGGGTTCTCGATCAACAGGCCACAGGGTAAACTCCTAAGGTTGGGTGACGGTAACTGGCAACGCAAGGGAGACTGAAGGCAAATATGTAAATTTATTAGGAAGGCCGTGGACACAGGCACAATATGCAAATTATAATAAAAATGACACAGGCAAACGCAGGAATGCAGGCTGTAAAATGCAAGAGACGATTAGGCCCAAAAATGAGTGCAAAATTAATGAAAAAAGCTCTTTTAAAGGGCCCCGTAATCTACAGTATGCCTTGGGCGGAGCTAAGACACACCCTAGCTAACTTCTGCAGTGGAAATCGCTGCAGAAGATGCCTATGGTCACATAGACATTTTCCAGTTCACTATGTTAAGCATTGGGGCGAGTTTTCACTCTCCATGCTTAACATAGGATAGTCATCTAGTGAGAATTTCCAACTAGGCGTTTCACATTGCCAACCATGGCTAGTTTCCGCTGATAAGAGGTGCACGTTGTGCTCCAATTACAGCGATGAGCTCCGAGAGCTTATCTTTAACGGAAATTCAGACTAGCGGGTTACATACCATAGTCTACGTGCGCAATGGAAAAATAACAAATTGTGATGGAAATGAAATTGCGACAAATAAAACAGAAACAAAACACAAAAAGTACACACACAAATTGCATGTAGAAATTATAAAAACGGAACGTAAAATTAACGTAAGTTACTGCAAAACAAAACGTGGTGAAAAACATAACATTAAAATATGATGTGAATCAGGTGACGCTGGGCAAAATTCGTCGGCACGTGACGCCCTCAATTTTTGTAGAATCTTTGATACACTGCGAAAATTGGATGAGTACATGTTTCAGGCTGCAGTATACCAAAAGAGTAAATGGTCGATAAGTAAGTCATAGCATGTGTGTTTAAATTTTTTCGAGTTTGGCAGATTCTACTGTGTTTTATAGAGTTAGAGTAAAAATTTAGCAATGACTATTGTCTTAGACGTTTATTTCATAATTTTCTAATTACTCTTGTATTACGAAACTTCTTAAGAATGAAAAACTTGTCAATCACCTTGACTGTTGCCTGATTATTCTAAGTCGCACTGGAATAAAGAGTGTACTTTGGGTATTTGCTTGTAGTACTAGCCTCAAACTTCAAACTTTGAGAAGCATTCTAATTCCATTGTCTGTTTATTTTATTGTTCTTTCTTGATGATATCAAATTATAAATTCATCATTTTAGTGTTTTGACAAACTTCAGTACTGGCTGATTGTGACTTTCACATACATATTTTGCAACTTCTGCTTCGTACAATCATTATGTGCCTAAAAAGTCACTTTGATCTAGTTTTTCCTGGTTTGCAATGGATCAATATTATGTCATTCATTTCTTTCGTTATTTTTTGGCATTATGTTGCTCGTCAATACATAAATAAAAGTATCATTGAATGAATGGATGGATGGGCAACATACATCATCAATGATACATACATCATCAATGATACTATTTTGTTTGCCACTTTTATGGAACCCCATGAATGGTTAAAAAATGTAATACTACAAAGAGTCTACTGAAAGATAAGTCACCAATGAGCAAAGATCAGTAATAAATCATCAAAATAAGCACACAACCATATTGGGTAAAGGTCACCATCCAAACACCAGATGCTCCACATTCATCAAACTTCAATCAAGTAATTTCCATCACATGCTTCCGCAAAGTTTTCACAATTTTTACTTCAACCAGTTTTCAAATGTTTTAAAATTTTGCATTTGTTTGGTTAGAGGTAGAACACAGAAGTTGGTCTTGTATTTCTAGCATGGAGATAAAAACGCAGATGACTGACCTCTAAATTACCACCTAAAACTGAAAAAAAGCTAAATTATCCTAGACACGTGCTTTTTTATCATTTCCACCCTTTTTCTATCTTATGGGTGACCTACAGTATACCTATTCCATTATTTCTGGGTAACTTTTGTGTTTGTATGCTGCTGTTTCTCTGTCTATACAAAAACCACAAATTTATAAATATTCTCAATGTAAAAAATTTGCAGCAGTATTTTCGGATGTGCAGAAATTATTGACTTAGTTTTTGGCTCTTTTCATGCCCAGCACTTTTTACAATATTCATGGATCAATTTTAACGGGTGTGATATATGGTATTGTAGTGTATCCATCACATAGTCCACTCACCTGCCTCTTGTATATAATACCCTTTCCTTCTGACAATTGATGTTTTTTGGTGTCTTTTTCCCTAAGTGGTGGATATCTTTCTTTTTCCACTATCCTTTTCTTTATGTTTTTCTGACCTACACACCTATATTTTTTCTTTAATCCAATACTGTACTTTATTTACCTCCTCTTTCTAAAAAGTGAACCTATTACCTTTCAACCTTTCAAGAGTTCATTCAATAACCTCTACCTGCAATGTCCAAAATGACTAAAGCACTCTGTAAGGTCAACCATCATAACGGTTTTTCTGCACTATTTTTCTGTATCCAATGACATCAATATTTTTCTGCGACATTTTCTGCTATGTCCTATACACGTGTGTCTATTGTGAGGTCGACAAATAATTTTTTTGTACACCTTCTGTCTTTGTCCAACAGATATTTTTCCATTGAGATCAATAACTTAATTTGTTCCTTCATCCTCCTTTCTCTAGGAGATCCATAATTCTATTCATTAGGTTATTCATACAGTAACACACCTCTAACACTGCGTCTGGCCATTATGTTCCAGCAAAATAGAATGGTACTTTGTTTTTGTATTGTTCAATGTACCATCATCAGGAACGTAGGTATACAGAGCCAGCCATAAATTGACCCAGTATCATTGATGATGTATGTTGCCCATCCATCCATTCATTCAATGATACTTTTATTTATGTATTGACAAGCAACATAATGCCAAAAAAACATGAAAGAAATGAATGACATAATATCGATCCATTGCAAACCAGGAAAAACTAGATTAAAGTGACTTTTTAGGCACATAATGATTGTATGAAGAAGAAGTTGCAAAATATGTATGTGAAAGTCACAGTTTGTCGAAACACTAAAACGATGAATTTATAAATTGATATCATCAAGAAAGAACAATAAAATAAACAGACAATGGAATTAGAATGCTTCTCAAAGTTTGAAATTTGAGGCTGGCTAGTATTACCAGATTATACCCAAAGTACACTCTTTATTCCAGTGCAACTTAGAATAATCAGGCAACAGTCAAGGTGATTGACAAGTTTTTTATTCTTAAGAAGTTTCGTAATACAAGAGTAATTAGAAAATCATGAAATAAATGTCCAAGACAATAGTCATTGCCCCAGAGCTGGAATGATAGTTATAGGGTATGGTGCTGCTAGCCTTTACAGAAAAAATAACATATCGAAAAGATAATACTTGACGAAAAACTGAAATACAGCAAAGTTTTTATAAAAAGATGTCTGTCTTTCTTAAAAAAAGGAAACACAGTATGACAGTTTAATTTAATAATTTTGAGTGAAAAAGAATTTGTCTGTCTTTTCTTCTTTTATAATTTTAACACCGACTTGTTTCATTATTCATATCATGCAAACTTATTGTATAGATTTCAAGTTCTAAAAATATTTCAACTTTGATATTCTATAACTGCTAAATGAAGAACCTGATAGTTTTGAAAAGTAGAGGTTTTCTACATAGAATGGTTAGATGAATCATGCTTTTCTCCATGTAAGGTTCTAGCACATAAGGTGGCAAACCTTAAAAACAATTCGTTTGTCAAGCTTAAGATTTCTGTGTTGATCAACTTTTCCATCAAACCAATTTTGGCACAGTGTTGGGAATACTATGTCCATATAATAGATATACATAATTGATTTTTAGTTTTTATGCCTCAGAACAGATAATATAAGTCAACAGTTATTAAATTTTGGATTGCACAACCAAGTCCACATATTATAGAACTCTGTTTAGTTACTCCTCCAACTGAAAAATCAAAGAAATGAATCAAGAATAGAAAAAAGAAAGGAAAGTCAACTTTTAGAACTTTCATGTGCGCTTAGGATGGTATGAGAACAAAGTTCACTTTCCATACATTAAAAGCGAGCAAAAGATCCATATTTCAACCTCAAAGGACACATAACTGACCATATAACTTGTTTTCAAAGTAAGGAAGCATTTGCCTTAATGATTGTTCAGGAATCAGAAAATGAGAAATTGATGGATGTCATTTTCAGCATTCTATTCCATAGAATTCAGAATGCTGATTTCAGCAAAACAATTTGTTTTTCAGAATGTTTGCAATTCATCAAATGCAGGCCAAATTTGAACTTGGGTCATGACCTCGTGTTTCAACACACTTTTTGATGCATATATATACATGCTTTTCATTTCAGTAGCGTTGTAAAAGTATATTTCAATAACACCAAGGATCCATACCTCGAACCATACTAACAGCTGAAACTTTTTTTTGTGAGTCAGAATATAAATGAAATATGATAGATGAAATAGATCAAAAAATCCTAAAATTTGTAATATGATACTGTCTGGTAATGTGACACTGCCTGGCAAGTCTTTTTTATGCAACCTGTTCTTGGTTTTTTGTCTTACTTTTTTCACCTCTGTACACTACATGTTTACTGTATATGTCTACTTTTTTCCAGAACGGTTTTCTTTTTTTGCCTTACCTTTTTCACATTTCTACACTACATGCTCACCGTATGTCCACTTTTTTCCACATCGATTTTTTGCCTTACCTTTTTCACCTTTGCATGCTACATTTGCACTGTACATCCACCTTTCCCAGATCGATTTTCGTTTTTTGCCTTACCTTTTTCACATTTCTACACTACATGCTCACTGTATGTCCACTTTTTTCCACATCGATTTTTTGGCCTTACCTTTTTCACCTTTGCATGCTACATTTGCACTGTACATCCAATTTTTTCAGATCGATTTTCGTTTTTTTGCCTTACCTTTTTCATTTTCGTACACTGCATGTACACTGTATGTCTATTTCCTACAGATCGATTTCCGTTTTTTGCCTCACCTTTTTAACCCTTGCACGCTACATGTACGCCATATGTCCACGTCCACCTTTTTCCAGATTGGTTTTATTTTTTTTGCCTTGCCTTTCTCGCTTTTACATTGCATGAACACTGTATGTCCATTTTTTATAGATCAATCTTCGTTTTTTATTTTTTATTTACATCCTTTTTTGTTTTACATTGATTTTCGTTTTTCCATTTTTTTGTTTCTCATCGATTTTCCTTTTTCCATTTTTTGTTCCATATTGGTTTCCCTTTTTCAATAGAGTACAACCTACAGTAACACAAATATTACCCTAATTTCACTATTAGCGTAATCCAAAAATTACCATAATTCTACTGTAAGAAACATAGAAACTAAGCTACAGTAACTAACCTGTTTCTTCATTGACGTCATCGTCTGACTTTCGTTTTTCTTCGCTTTCGTCGTGGCCGCCTCCACTTCTTCAAAAGCAACGCTGCCAAAATAAATAAAAAAAGATTAGAAACATAAAATTAGATAAAATTTAAGATAGTAACTCACGAAGGGTCAGCTCGAACACTGATTTGCATCATTCGATGGAATCCTATGAAGAAAAAGACGAAAAAATAAGAAAATAAATTAGAAACATTTTTATTTTTTTGTAAGTTTTTATGTCACAATGCATGTAAAACTTACTTTTTGGTGTGTATTATCTTCGTCGTTTTTGTCATCCAGATCGTCGTACTTGTTCATCTTCGTGTTTGTCACCTGTAAATAGAAACCCGTCAATTTATTATATATTTTGAGTGGTTACTATGTTTACCAGTCACCCGAATAAACAAGAAACTCACCCATTGGACACATCATAGGACTTAAGATTAGTCTGAGACTTTACCTTTTGAGCTGAGAAACTTACCAACTTCTCCGTTTGCCGCTCGCTTGCTGACGTCGTCCATTTTTGTTGCCGTCATTTGTTGCCGCCAACACCTGAAACATAAACACGAACGAAGCACGAAACGTTAATAAGTAGTGTAACCTTATGGAAAACAGGGCCAACAACTACATACAGTACATAATAATGTACATCATATGCAAGGTGGGAAAAGTACAGTAAGACAGTAGTGTGGCCTACTGTAAGCAAGTACATGGAGTAGTGTTGGCCCTAGCTTTTTTCAAAAACGTGCTCAGCACAGAAAAGAGGAGAGAGTCAGTCGAAGATTTTTGAGTCCTACAAGACAGTGAATTTTTAGAGCAGAACTTTTTCTCAGATTTTTCCTGTAGTTGGAGAGGGACCTATCCACTCAACATCAATTTTGTGAAGTGGTACCAGTGTAACCTGAACCAATTTGCATATAAGTGGGTGCTGCTCCTTTGCATTTCTGTGTACTTTTGGATAGTGACCTATATACCCAATGTTTGTTGTGAAACGGTATGTGGTGTACCCAGAACTTATTAGCATATAAGCAGGCACTGCCCCTTTGAATTTCTGAACTTGTTAACATACAAGTGGGCATGCTGCTTTGGATTTCCTTTTCCCTCATTCGTTTCCGTGTACTTTATGAGCAGCAGGTTCCTTCCACCCCATATCAGCACAAGCCTTAGCCCAACATTTTCTTGGTTCCACGAATCTGCCATTGCACCACATCCATCCCTGTTGTTATTTTCCACATTCTGTGTACATTCACTTTATTCTCGTCACACGACTCTCAGTATTGGATATTACATTGTATGTAGGATTTTCATAAATAAATTTTATCCACGGAAACAATACTTTCTTGTCCAAAGTCAGCAGGATCCCCCAACCTATCCCTGACACATTTAGAAAACACCCATTTTGTCATTTATTGGGCTTTCTGTTGACTGAATTATGGTCAAATGCAGAAAATGCAGCCCCTTCTCAGAATAAGATCATCCAACATGCTAGATTATATACTTTTAAATGTAAGATTAATTCAGTGGCTAATTTTTAATATGTAATTAATTTTTATATTTTTATAATTTAATTTGCAGTTGTAAGGTACATACTAATGCATTACTGTAAATACATATTGTACACTATGTGATATTCATTTATTAAATATAAATTCATTTCTTAATCTACCATCTCGAGGGTGTCTGGGATTCACACCCAAACATTCCTATAAAATTATGTGAAGTACTTTATTTTGATCATCCCACACCCCAGTAGCCGTTATTGACCCAATTAAGATGCTCTAATTAATTTGCACATCGGCAGCTGGTCCCCTAGAATCTACACAAAAGTACACATTCCACGGCTACATTAATTTATCATAAAAATCGTAAACACACCTGCACACAGTGAAAAGTAAAAGCCCCGCCAGACACCAGTCTCAAGTGGAACAGTAGCAATGGTTCCTACAAAACATGTTTATGCAGAGGAAATAGATACATACACAGAAGCTCAGAGGTGTGGTTAAGTCCACTGTAGGAAGCAAGCATAAGATAACCATAAAAAGCATATGGTACCAGGAAAGCATTGGAAGGCATGACTAAACTAGCGAAGTGAAGGAAGCAAGAAGCAGCGATTGGCGGAAGAAGATTGTCGTAAATGAGACCTCCTGTGAGCCAAGGGAGTGGCCACAGAAGCAGTATTTAAAGAAAAGCAAAGCATGATTCCATCAGATTTGAGATTTTTAGATATTTGCAAGCGTGTCTTTTTTTGGAAGCGAGATTCTAGAAGCATTTTGAGAAGCGAGTTTTGTTTTATCCTGAAGCATATATTGTCGACAAGCAAGCAATTGTCGATCCAGCGTTATTAATTGTCGTATATTATCGTACATCGTTCCATTTGTTATCGTCGTCCTCCTGGGCCGTGCACCATCACAGACCGTTTTCAGGATCAAGTAAAGTATCATTAGAAACTGGTCGTTACACAGTTTACACTACCAGGCGAAACTAACCCTCAAAAATTCGCGTCCGGGACGCGACCTGGACGCGTCCAGGACGCGTCTTTTTCGGCAGCACAAAGAAAACTTTCATCTTTCTTAGTAATTGACATTCATGCAACAACTGTCAATCATAGTTCTTTCATAATGTGTAGTGGATATGCACTTTGTTTTGACCTACAGTATGACAACAGTTGACCTTTCATTTATATCTGGTAAATAATGTGTGCTTTCTATAGGGAGGTAAGAAGGAAGCCTCAGCAAAATTCTTTGGCTTAGTGTGACACAAGCACATGGCCTGTCAATTTTATTGTCAGTATAGTGTGCTTTTCGCATCCTGGGTGCGTCCGGGACGCGTTCTGGACGCGTTCCGGACGCGTCCTGGACGCGACCGGCATGGATGGTTAGTTTCGCCTGGTAGTGTAGTGTAAAGTTCAGTTTAATTTATTTCAATTTTTTTTATATTTCAATTTTTTTCCATAGTTTTATTAAAATTATAGTTTGATTGAAATTTTGATTTAGAATTTGGTTCTTCAATTAATTTTAAATTTAATTTTCCAAAATCTAATTTGGAATTTCAATTTAAAATTTTAATTTAAAATTTTAATCAAATGTAATTTAATTTAAAATGTAATTTGATTTAAAATTTAATTTAATTTAAAATGTAATTTAACTAAAATTGTAATTTAATTTAAAATGTAATTTAATTTAAATTGTAATTTAATTTAAAATGTAATTTAATTTAAAAAGTGATTTAAGGAAAAATTTGATTCAATTTAAACTTTAATTTCCAATTTAATTTCCAATTTAATTTGATTTAATTTCAAATTTCATTCAATTTAATTTCAAATTTAATTCAATTTAATTTCTCATTTAATTCAATTTAATTTCTCATTTAATTCAATTTAACTTCCCATTTAATGTGATCTAATTTCCCATTTAATTTGATATAAATCCAAATTTAATTTTATTTAATTTCAAATTTAATTTTATTTTATTTCAAATTTAATTTTATTTAATTTCAAATTTAATTTGATTTGAATTCAAATTTAATTTGATTTGAATTATTTAATTTAATTTGATTTGAATTCAAATTTAATTTGATTTGATTTCAAATTTCATTTGTTTTAATTTGAAAATTTGATTTTACTGAATGCAAAATTTGATTTAAAATTCAATTCAAAACTGAATTAAGGATTATTATAATTTTGTCGGAAAATTATAATCTCAATCCTGCCATATGTACGTAATCGGCTTCATCCGCGAAATTTTTCCGCAGTTTAGTTATGTCCTATAGACAGCCGCTCATGTGATATCACAGTATACCCTTAATCTCGTACAGTATGCTCATTTATTGTTGTATTTGTCCACTTTCATGTTTGCGTCTTTTTGTACCTATTTATGTACTTGACAAACGACTCTAGCGAACAGAGTCGGCATCCCTCCAGAGGCCTCTTTCGCGTCTCTACAGGAGTGCATGCACACTGGCCTCTTCTTGACTAAGGAAGGCCAAGTTCAACTATTTTTGGCCTTCAACTCGACCTTCTTCTGCAAGAAGCATCAACGATTACTGTAGTTGCCTCCACCTACTGTAATCCGGAGCGGCTGACACTCCCACCTTCTTTGATACTACGGATTAGGATCGATGAAGCGCCCAATTTACACCACCATTTTTTATATTAATGAAAAATCAAATTTGGATATTAGGATCGCTGACGTCTCTCTCTCTCTCTCATCATCCATGGGCAGTCACTCTATGTGATAGACTCTGTGACGTACAAGGTGGATGTAACAAGAAGCGTTTCCTACCTACACTACCCCACTTCCTACGAATCCCATAGCACCCTTTTAGCCCTCACTCTTGAGGAATCCCTACTTCTCCTACTTCATCTCTCAGGTTTCACCCCTATTCAACGAAACACACAACAGCGATTCTCAAAACAACGAAACTCAGTACAGCGAATCTCAATTCAGCGAAGTCTCAATACAGCGATGTCTCAATACAGCGATTCTCCCTCCTTTTCAATCTAGTGCATGTCGGTTGTCACACATTTTGACACCAATCGCCAGATTTCTGACGTGGCTTCATGGCATGTGTTTTAACGACATTACAGCTTTTTATTCTTGTTTGTTCATTATTAACATATCCATGTGCATGTTTTTTGTTTCTTTTTTCTTATACAGTCCAGATCACAAGTAACGTGGCATGTCCACAAGCGTTTGGCAAGCGACGTGCTTGCCAAGTGCTTGTGGATTGCTTGTCATTTTGTTGCTTGCCACAAGCAACTCACAAGCGCTTGCCAAGCAACCCACAAGCGCTTGTGCAAGCGACCCACAAGCATTTCACAAGCAGGTCACAAGTGTTCCACAAGCGTTCCACAAGCACTCTACAAGCATTGCACAAGTAATCCGCAAGCGTTTCACAAGCAGTCCACAAGCAATGCACAACAGACACTCTTTTACGACCTTATTCTTCACGTTTACGGACGCCTTTGTCTTTTCCGACAAAAGAATTCCTCAGAAGGGATACATCGAAATGGATTACTGTAGACGTGAAATATATTGATGATATGAAACAATCGGTCTGCTACAGTAAGGCTTTCATAAAATGCTTATAAATCGGAAAAATGACAACAGCATTGTAGTCAAAATTTTTGGCAGAGCTTGTCTGGTGGAATTTTTTCTAAAAGAATTGTAACAGGCTCACAAATTTTTAGTCCAATTTATTTTAGCAGAAAATTTCAAAAATATAAAATAGCACTTGCTTTTTCATTGTAATTATAGTTTGTTTTTTATAAAATGTTTCTAAATTGAAAGAAGACATAAATCAATTATGCAATCAAAATCGCGTTTACAAGACTTTCCCAGTAAGATTTTTCACTATAAAAATTGTTAAAAGTTGATTGAATAAGCTCACAAATTTTCAATCTCACATGATGAATGGTTTAGATGAAAATTGTTAAAATCTAAAATAGTACTTGCTTTCTAATTTTATAATTTAGAAGCATCTCGAGAAAAACAGACTATAATTATTAAGAAAATTTTAACAAAAAGTTTACTTTATTCCGTTTTTATGCATGTACAGCAGGGAGCATATTTTGAAAAACGTATGATACATTTTTCTCTTCGAAAAAAGTCGAAAACTAAAAATGTCTGCTGTTGCTTTCAAAAAGCCGCATGTTATGAACGTTCTCAAAGTACTCCGACAGACTTCCAATAAATAATTGCCTTCATAAATATATTCCAACTGACATTCACACTCACAGCTGCAAGTGCTTGGCAGGCAACTCACAAGCACTTGGCAAGCGATTCACAAGTGCTTGGCAAGCAATTCACAAGCGCTTGGCAAGCAGGTCACAAGCACTTGGCAAGCAACCTACAAACACTCGACAAGCGACTCACAAGCGCTTCGACAAGCAACCCACAAGCGTTCCACAAGCAATCCACAAGTGCTTCGCTTGTGGACTGCTTGCCAAGCGCTTGCCAAATTGGCGCTTGTGGCAAGCAACCCACAAGCAAAAACACACGTTACTTGTGATCTGGACTGTAGATTTATTTCTTTGAATATTCTGATTTTGTGCTACCTTTTGTATAATTTTTTCAGGTTGTGTATTTTTGATCTATTTTTTATTACATTATTTTACTTCTCATGTCTTTGTCATTCGTTTTTTGTTCTGCCTTTACGGCTTGATTATTTTATTCATTTCATTTTACTTGGTAATTTTATTTGATTTATTCCATCAATTTAATTTTTTGCAATGCAATTAAGCTGCATACAAAACAACTTTAATGGAAAATCCTTATGATAATTTTTCGCTTTTGTTTTTTCCTACGTTTCAGAAAAATGTTTTTCTCACAGACATTTTTTCGTGATTTTGGAATGGTCCGTTCGTGCAAACCTACCTCAACTGCAGCACAAAAGCATGTGAAATTTAGATGGCCAAATGCAACTATGAATAGGCTATTTCAACTATCAAAAACGATTCTAATTTACATAATTCGCATATTGTGCGCGTTTACTCTAATGCATAGAAATTTTTAGTATTCGCTCCGTATTGAGATTTCGCTGTATTGAGACTTCGCTGTATTGAGATTTCGCTGTTTTGAGTTTCGCTGTATTGGGGACACGCGATCTCTCACACCACCTCCACTAACATTTACAGTCATATGGTGAATGCCGATCCGCCTTTTAGACGAACATATCCGTCAAAAAAAATCTGGAATCGAGCAAAGGCACTGAAAAATTTGGAAAAAAATACCCGCCGAGCATATCGGCCTTTTAGACTCGTAGAGGGTGGACTCGGTCATTTCCACATACACCGATTAGCCTCAACATCCGCCCAACAAGTGCAGATTCTGCTCTTTCAATCCGCCAATCAGTCACACCCTCCCCAAAGTTGGTTTTTTACTTACAGCTGATGCTTCGTGAGGCATTTCACTTCATAGTTATAAATTAATTTGTGGTCGCGCTTGATGGGACTTGGCTAATATCAAAAAAATATTTCGTGGTGACCAAAGACCGACTTTTTAATGCTTATGGAGTTGTACTCATACATGTAATCGGGGGGGGGGGGGGGGGAAGTGCTATGGGCCCCCCAGAAATGATCGACCATATGGCTATCCATTGGGCGACCCCCCCAGGATTTTCCAATCATATGGCTAGCCCTAGCGACCCCCATAGTTTTAGTCGGAAAAAATACTGAAAAATGTCAATTTTTGAACAAAAATGGTCAAAAACGTCAATTTTTTCGGCGCTTCGCGCCATAAGTACCTATTTTATCATTTTTTAGACAAAAATTACTACTTTTTAAACTGTTTTTCGGACATTTTTCATGAAAAAAATCGAATTTTTTTCCTTCAGGGACCCCTCCCCCCAAAATTTTGGGAACTTCTGACCCCCCTCAGACCTCGAAGCTCCGATGGTTGTACTTGATTCCTTCAAACTTCACTGAAATTCAGAACTGCGTAATCCTGAAACCAACTGTCGGCGTTTATAATCCATTACTTTGAAACGATCGATGAATCGATCCCATGGAAGTAAAATCAATACTGAGAACAATTGATGAGCTTATTATAGTGTCATCAATGAAAAAGTTTTTCACCAGGTTCAGCATTTTTCTACAGTACTAAGTTTTCCAATTGGTGAAAATTTCTCATTTTCTCATTCATCGATGAAAATTATTTTTAGGATGACCTGTCGAATGCACGCTTTGCTTCAAACTCTTCACTGGTTACCGAGATCGGCTATTATGACAGTGCCCATTGTTCACCACATTTGCGCAAATTTTATTGTAAAAAATTGTGGCTATGCGATCTCGATTTTTCCACTTTTCCACGATCTCTCATCGAGGCCATTGTAATGTATGTACCTTGGCAATGCAGTACAAGTTCGCCAACAACAGAGGGTAAATTTTTTTGCAGATTCGACGCTGCCTAACGACTTTCACGAGGTAATCTTTTGGCCTGGGCAAGAAGAATAGATGATCACTAGGCTTCTAAGTCATAATACATTTCTACCACGAGTGAATGTGAAATTTAGTTAATTCAACTCTTCATGAGCTTAGTTTCGCACAGAAAAATTCGTGGACGTACAACAGACGTCTTCTATCTTCATTCATTGCGTAGGCTTGACGGTAATTGGAATTCCACTCATTAGCGGAGATAACATAATTTTAAATTTTATTAACCATCCTTAAATCAAACATGTATAAAAACAAAAAATCACAATGCTCAAGCTATAACGTTCGACTCAGCGAGTTTTGCGCGTAGAACTCCGATAAGTTGACTCCTCGGTACGCTTGTCTGAAAATTTAGCAACAGAATACTAGTTCCCGCAAGACATTTCAAACGGCGGTAAAATTTAAGTCATAAGAACACAAGGCTATAAACTGATCATTTTGCTTTTCTTCCAAATGATAGAACTGAAAGCTAACGTTTTTCTGTCGGACTTATGTCACGCAGGACTAGAAACTCGTGAGCATCCCATTACATTTTTCTGCGTAGAAAGCTCCATAATAACCGCTTTGTACAAACCGTGTACCGACAGTACTAATTTTAGTCATTTTTCAATAACATCTCGTAAAAAGCACATTATAGCTCCAATAAATTGTATGTTCTAGCTTAGTACGAAACCTGTCCTGAGCAACACATGGCAAGAATTTTTAAAGGGATCCTTTGACTTTCACCAGGAGAGGGGTAGAGGTCTGTTAGCATAAGACAGAGAGAATTTCGTATGTATTTATATCATCCGGAAAGTAACCAAACAATTTTTCTATTTTCGGTCGAGTCGAGGGGTCTCAGGTGCCAGTGTTTACCTATTACCCCATGCCTGCACCAAAAGGTTTTAACTCTTCAATATCCGTCTCTCAATACCCTCAGTTCATAGGATCTTGGAACACACATTTCTTACCTCTTCCCTTGAAGGAATGTCTCTCAACTTGACGACTCCCTCTTGAATCTCGCTTTCTCCTATTATAAGGGCTATCGGAATACCTTTGGCTTCACAATATTGCAACTGATCAAGCATTCTTGGATTGTTTTTATAAGCAATTTCAGCCTAAAATGACATCAAATATAGTCTAGTTGTACGGTGCTGCGTGGGGATCCCCTTCAAACCAAGTAATTGACGTCACCTTTTCAGGGTGTCAGGCTTTTTTTGGTTTGAAGTTTTTTTTTTGGTTTTTGGCCTAATTTTTAGGAGCCAAAAATTTTTAATTGAAGAATATCGAAAAATGGGCTTGTAACACACTTTGGAACGTAAATAATTAAATTATATGGATATTCAGTCAGTTGATACGTGTTCAGAAAATTACTATTCAAAATTTTATTTTCAACCAGTCTTCTTTGGTTACAGGCGTCTTCCGACCACACATGTAATTGGAGGGGGGAAGTGCTATGGGACCCCCCCCAGAAATCGTCGACCATATGGCTAGCCATTGGGCGACCCCCCAGGATTTTCCAATCCAATGGCTAGCCATATGGTAGCCCTAGGGACCCCCATAGTTTTAGTCGGAAAAATACTGAAAAATGTCATTTTTTCATGAAAAATGTCAATTTTTGAACAAAAAATGGTCAAAAACGTCAATTTTGTCGGCGCTTCGCGCCATAAGTACAGATTTTATCATTTTTTAGACAAAAATTACTACTTTTTGAACCGTTTTTCGGACATTTTCGATGAAAAAATCGATTTTTTTCCTTCAAGGACCCTCTCCCCAAAATTTTGGGAATTACTGACCCCCGGCCCGAAAAAGTGCTCCAACCCCACCCCCCCAGACCTTGGAGCTGTGTTACATGTATGCTTCCGACATGTACAAAGATCATCCAATAAATCTTTGTGCAAAGAAATTTTTTAAGCAATAAACACGATATATCGTTTATTTTTGCTCAAACCTTCTTCCAAGATAGCACTTGAGTTCATTTCTTTCTGGCACAAAAGTATAGGGTTTCCAAAATGCAACATCTGTTCTTATTGTTCTGTTGTTTCTTATATCCTTCTGGCACCACATAACGAAAATTTTTTTGGATTATGACACTCTAAAATGCTGGAAAATCGATCTAAGGAGAACTCGTTTAATATACATGAGGCTCGAAAACATGTATATATCATTTTACAAACTAAAAAAATATGTTCGTGCTTTCATGAGTTTGAATAAATTCAAATCAAGTTTGAAATTTATGAAAATCACCTCCATTATGATTATGGATCCAAACTCGGCTCCGTATTTAAAATAATAGTTAAAAAAATCGAAAAATTGAGATTTGGCCTTTTAACTCCAACAAAATTTATTTTTTCCTTGTCGAACCCTCATATTTTTCACCTTTTTCAAACATCTATTCCCCAGCAAGTTTGATTTGTTGTAAAACAGTGAATAGATCAATCCGAAAAGTTATAGAATGAGATTCGGCGCGAAGCGCCGAAAAATTTTCGGTGTTTTGACATCAATCTCGCTGAGACTTATTCAACAACAAAATTAAAATGTGAATCTATCATTTTTGGCTGATGAGGGAAGGTTTATCGGTGGAAATTATAATATGTGACAAGTTATGTTGAAATGAGACTTTGGTTGAGGTTGAGAAATATAAATAAAGGATTTGATACCAAAAATAGACCTAATCAGTCACTAGCTAATTCACCTAATCAGGCCGAAACCTTAGGCAGAATCAGTTTGCAACAGTTTGGTCAGTCTCCAAATCAACAAAGATCTCCTGCTTTCGTCCCGAAGAACTGCAGAAGATAAGATAACACCCTGAGCTCAAGTAACTTCAAACCAGGGGCAAAATCAGAAGTCAGGCCGAGAACTGAGTTGTAAATGTAGACTTGCATGCTGGGTGGCTCTCCAGATATCCGGGGTCTAACCTGCGTTCCCTCCGCTGCGAGAAATCCAAAGGCTGTCGGCCGCGGGTCGTTGTATTTAAGGCGGAAATGCTCCACCACCAATAATATAACAAAATAATATAAAATGATGCCCTATTGGGCCGCCGATTTCTTCTTTAATAAAAACAAAACAAACAATCAATGAATGACCAAAAACATAGACGACCGGCATATTTATGCACGGTGTCTATGCAGATCGGCGTCGACGCAAAACGCGTCGACTTTGGCTATTTCTTCACAACCTGGAGATGGACTATGTCCATCCCTGACATCCCTCGAGCCTCGAAACTGACAAACGGGAGGTTAAAAAGATTCATATTACGCCGCAATGACAATTTTGGAACCTTTTCAGGCCCTAATACAGTCAAAGCAGTTTTCTGAACCTTTTTGGTCATTCATGCCCCCTTGCGGAAAGCTTTCCGAATGACCACTCTCTTACGTCAAGTCTTTTACCAGGCATACCGGAATGTCCACAAGGCCGTCCGGGTGCGCTACCTCTTGGTCTGGACGCCGATAGATCGACGACTCCCCGTCGGCTTGACTTTGTTGGCGTACCGCCGAAATCCAATTTGACCTGCACCAGGGCCGAGGGTCTTCTGTTGCCGTCCATCCCGTGACCTTTCATTTCGTGCTTTACGCTGGATGCCAGGGATAGAACATTTGTCTGTCTATCTCTTTCCGGTTGTGTGTTTCGCCGTGAAGCCTCCGCCTTTTTTCCAACGTTGCCCTCACCAAAAAAGATTTTCTATTATATCTAAATAAACTACAAAATATGTACATTAGTACGAGTATCACAAAACAAAAAAAAATCCAATATCCCAGCATATCGATTGAGCAAAAAAAGAGAAAAAATAAGGCGAGATTATAACCGAGATTAAGTGAAAAAATAAAATTTTTTACATGCCCGTTTTTTGGCAATGCGAGGTACGAAAACGAATAAAAATTTTAAAGCATGCAACAAATAAGAAAGAAATTTTTTTTTCTATTTTGTATTTTGTTTTTTTTTTGTATTTTGTGTTTTTTATCCAAAATAAATGCAAAAACGATATTTTTTGGCCAAAAACCTTGCAGCTAAATTACTGTTGCGGCCTGCCGCCTCCTTGCGCCCCTCTATGGGCTCTTCTACGACCTCCGTAAGGCCTCCATACCCATTGGCCCTGCTGGCCACCTCTACTTTGCACCTGAGGCGCAGCACTTCTGCCACGCACTGCTCCACGACCACCCCGGTTGGGGTTGTGGAACTGAAACTGGCCTCAGCCGCAGTTACCAGTCTTTTGCACCTTTCCTTGCATAATCGGGGCTATGTCCTGGCTTCCTTGGCCTTGACCCTGGCCTTGAGGTCCGGGAACCTTCAAAGTAGCACCAGTTTTTCCATCTTGAGCTTTACTGAATTTAACAGAGCTTTGCAAGTCTGAACTGGCGCTTCTTTTGGCTCCCATCACTCCGACCTGGTGGTTGCTACTGAGCATCACTGATCGAAAGGCGGAACTCTTTTATGTGCATTTTCGAGACCCTTTTTGAACTCTTTGGGTAATTTTACCCACTACTACTCCTTTAACCTTTGGGAAAAACTCTAGCACCTTTGTGCAGAACACCGTTTAACTTTTGAAACTTTTGAAATTTTGGAGCGGGAACTTGATATTTAGCCTTTCTGGCCGTTGGGCGTCCCTTTATAGAAACCAAAATTGATAGGCAAAAATATGTGAAATTAGGTGTTTTTCACTCTAACCCAACACACTCTTGCTACTCGATCAGCGCTTAATCGATCACAACCCTGATCTCCACGACTGATTTCTGCTAATCCCCTTCTTCGCCGCTTTGCAGAAACCAGAGGGAGCGGGAATGACAAAAACCTCCCCTAATCGGATCACCTAATTCGACCGAAGTCTTTTTCGGATCACCTAGGTTCGGCCCTTGCCACCCCCTTCTACCTAATTTTTTGTGTTTACTTCTCAATTCCCAGTTGGTAGCTCGTCCGAGAAAGGGCACAGAAATAGTCTTACAAAACACCCCTGATGAGCGTAACCTCCGCTCATTTTCTTACCTAACTATTTACAAATGATAAAAAATGGTTTCTTACCGTTGACCAAAAAATATCGATTATTCTGCCGCGGGTGCGGCTCCCCAAACTGGACTTCGTCGTCCCTCGCGTTGTACGTCCGAGTACACTCGTTGGGCGTACCCATTCGAGAAATTTTCTGGGCCCGATTCTTTGCACCGAAATAATTTTAAAATTTTTAAAACCGGATTTGCAGCTGTGAAAAGTAGACAGATGTATAAAACATTTACAGTCTATTCCCTTGCGGCTGCAAATTACCTCACGGGAGGGTTCTTCCGTTCACAATATTTTCGAAAAAGATTTGAAAAAATGAAGAGTAGACGCGGGACACGACTTTTGAAAGTTTTGAATGATTTTGAAATGTTAACCAAGAAGTTGTAAAATGAAAAAATGTACGAAAACGGGTCTTTCGCTTTAAAAGCTTTTCCCCTGCTTCGTTAAAACACAATTCTACATATCAAAAAATATGAAAACGGATTTTAACCGTTACAAAACACAATCAGAATAAATATTTATTAAATATACAAAATAAATACACACAAATCGGCAGATTTTGCTGCTACGAAACTACACCGGGCCTCACACTACTCTCCGCTAATTGCGAAGGTACAGTAAGACGATTCGATCGATTTTTTACGTAGTTCTGCCATCGTGTAGTCTCGTAGCGAAAAATTTTCAGCCTACTTGCTGAAACCTTTTGCCGTAGGAAAAGATTATCATAATGTGCAATTGTAATGACATTATCTTCTAACCTGGAAACATCAGTTATAATGAAGGGTCCTTCCCAAGTTAAGCCTAGTTTCTTTTGCTTATCAACTTTAAGAAGTACCCAATCATTTTCTTTAAAAACCGAGGTTTTAATTTTCTTGTCGAAATATCTTTTGCTAGCTTCCGCTGCTTTCTGGATATTTTCGGCAATAATACCATAAAGCCTGGTTAAGTGGTCTGTTAGGATGAATTTGTATGCCTCATAATTCATGGGCATTACTATTTTAAGGGCTTTTGACAAATTCATCCCGAACTTTGCCTCATGGCCCCGTAACAACGCAAATGGCGAGGCCTTCGTCACTGCGTGTGGGGTGGCATTGTAGGTAAAGACCACTGATTTGAGATATCTTGGCCAGCTATCGGGTTCACCGATAGCTACTTTTCTCAGTTGTTTTATCAGAGTTTGGTTGAACCTCTCTACCATACCATTACCCTGAGGGTGGTAAGCAGTAGTGAAGATCTTCTTACACTCTAATAAATCACAAACTGATTTCATTAAATCCGAAGTAAAACAAGATCCATTGTCTTAGGAGTTTCGTTGGTGTTCCATGCCTAAATATTATAGCTTCTAAGAACGCATTCACAACTGAATTTGCTGATTGATCTGGGATCATCTCAGCTTCAACCCATTTTGTGAAATAGTCCTGAAAAACTATAACATAAGGCATTCTTTCTCCCAAGGGCGAAATTCCTACTATGTCCACAGATGCAATGTCGAATGGACCTTGTGACACAATGGGTATCAATGGAGGAATGGATGGCTTTCCTGCAGTTGCCATTTGACAGACAACGCAGTATTTTATCCATTCCCTGACATCTTTTTCCATGCCAGGCCATCAATAGTGCAATTTCATGACACTCAGAGTTCTTTTGAAACCCTGGTGTGTCATTATTACAGCACCATGATGCTGATGCAGTACAGAGTCCCTGAGGTTTGCGGGTACGACCAATTGGTCTTCGCTTTCTGCCTCAGTTTCCCTATACAATACACCATTTTCTTCGTAGAACCCAGTGTGATACTTCGTGGTGCTATTTGCACCTAATCTATCCCAGATTGGGTTTAAGCTTTCGTCTGCTTTTTGCAGTTTGCTCATCAAGTCATCTGGGATCAGGCCAAAGATATCTCTTTTTCCCCTGATGTTCCCGGTTTGTCAAATTCCTCCTCCTCTCTAGGGTGTAACCACTGCACATTGTCTTGTTTCTTAGGTATCGCAGATTTATCAGTTTCCTGATTTTCTTTCTGCACCTTTTCCGAAACATGAGCTTTGCTTCGGGTTACCACTGCTTCTACTCCTTTAGAATGCTCTCTTTCATCCTCAGGACTAATTCGAGCATCCTCTCCTTCCTTTTTATCCTTGTGGGAGTTATTCTTTTTGGGGATGTTGTTCCTCTCGGCCACCAAGGAAATTTGTTGTTGTTCTTGTTGTTCTTTTATTATTCCTTTGACATTGGAGGAAACAACATCCGACTTGAACATACTTTCCCACTTCGGTGATTTCACCACATCCTCTGGCTCATCCTTTCTAGAGAGAAAGTCAGCCATAGCATTTTGTCTACCTGGCACGTATTCTAACTTGTGGTTGTATTGATTTATGATGGCATACCACCGTTTCAATTTGTCATTTGTTGTAGTATTGACTTTCATTGATAACAGTGGTCTGTGATCTGTCTTAATCAATACTTTCTGCCCCAATAAATAGTGCCGATAGATTTTGAGGCCGTAGATAATCACGAGGCACTCCCTTTCGGTTGCGCAACACTTTTTCTGGTCCTCTTTTAGCACACGGCTATTGTATGCTATGACCCACTTATCGTCTCCAGACTCTTGATACAGAACAGCCCCTAGTGCTGTTCCACTGGCATCGGTTTGTAGAATGAATTGGGCTGAGCCATCCATTACTGGGTAGCTAAGAAATGGAACCGATACCAGTGCTTCTTTCAAAGCATTAAATGCTTTGTAATGATTCTCTGTGACGAGCCATTTATTCCTTTTCTTGGCTGTCAGCTTATACAAAGGTTCTGCCTGCTTTGCCAGATGTGGTATAAATTTTTTACACCACTGGAGCATTCCGAGAAACCTTTGCATACGCTTGACCGAGTCCGGGAATTTAAACTCCTTTATAGCTTGCACTTTTTTGGGATTGGGTGAAATTCCATTAGAATCCAGAATATGACCAAGAAAATGAATCTTCTTTGGTAGGAATTCACATTTTTCCGGTTTAAGTGTAAGCTGGGCTCGTCTCAGAGCATCTAGGACCAATTTCAAATTTTCTATATGTTCCTCGAACGTATTCAAGAACACTATGATATCGTCTATGTAAACTAGACACATCTTCCAAACATGAGGATGAAGGATTCTTCCCATCATCCTCTGGAACTCGGCTGGTGCATTTTTCAGTCCAAAGGGCATTACTTTGAACTGAAACAACCCTTCTTGACACAGGAAAGCAGTCTTTTCTTTACTACCTTCTTCCATTGGCACTTGCCAATAACCAGACTTGAGGTCAAGAGTCGTATAAAATTTTGCTCTCCCGAGGCAGTCCAGATAATCATCCATTCTTGGTATTGGATATCGATCATCCTTCATAACCTCGTTCAAGCCTCTGAAATCAACAACCAGCCTGAGCGACCCATCTTTCTTCCCTACTGGGAATAATGGCGCTGCCCAGGGCGATCTTGATGGCTCTATGACTCCTTTGTCTAGCATTTCCTGCACATGTTGTCTGATATATGGTCGGCGTTCAATGGCAGCTCTGTAGTAATGTTTCGCCACAGGGCTAGCATCACCTGTATTAATTTTACAAGTAAGATGGGGAGTAGTTGTCAGAGGATCATGAGGTAGGCTAAATACATCCCGGTATTTCACGAGTTGCCGTATCACCATCTCTTTCTGTTCCTCTGACACTGTAGCTTTAGAGGTCATTTTGTACAATGCTTCCAGAAACACAACTCCATCGAATTTTGATTCCTTGGCATCGAAAATGCCCTCTAGGCTACTTTCTCCACTATTTCCTGCTTGCAAAATTGATACACTTGATTCTCCCCAAAATACTGAGTTACAGTAGCCAAGAACTTGATTAGGTTCTATCAGGCAACCGGAACCCGTATTATTGGAGATCATCAATACAAAGTCCTCCTTTGAACCATCAACTATAGTATCATCTACTCTGAATCTCGTTTCTGAATCATCTCCTTCTACGATGATTCCATTTATTCTATTTGCCGAGGATTTATTCCACAATTTAGCTTTCACTAGCTGATCTGTTCCATGTGGAATGTAAATTCTATTACAAGCCACTACTGGAACTAGATCTTCCAGCTGCTCAATTGTCGAACATTGATCTTCTTCAATAGAATTTTCTTGTACTGATTCTGCTATCATCGGATTATGCATCCCAACTATTGGAATTGCTTTCTTATCAGATGTTAGCAAATCAATACTTTTCTTCACACCCATCATAGTCATTGAACCTTTTCCAAAATCTATTACTGTGTTGACTTCCGGATGCGCCAGGAAGTCTGTTCCCAATATCAAATCCTCTGCGGACCCTGGTATTATGATAGCTTTAACTGGAAAACGGCCATAATCACATTGCATTTGAAATTGAACGTAACCATGTGCACTAACTACTTTACCATTGGCTACAGTGACTTTTAGGATCTTAGGGTACGCTGTATACTCCAGTCCAAGTGATTTTTTCAAGAAATCACCCGACATCACCGAACACTGAGCTCCCGTGTCAATCAGTGCCTTTGCAGTAGTAGCACACACAGTTACTTTAATGTGAAATGGCTGTGTTCTAGGGTACTTTGCTAACATATCCAGTTCCTCTGCAGTCGCCTTTCTACCATACTCGGCACTGCATTCCATTTCTGGCACATTCTCCTCTTTCTCCATGGCACAATTATGCAAACCACACAACTTCATCTCCATCATTGGTTCTTGCTGTACACTATTGACACCACTACTTGGCGGTTGGTCTGTCTGCCCGGAGGCTTGCGACGGACTAACTACCTTTTGTGGAACCAACAGGGTATTTGAACTCTGATTTGCGATTACTGGTTGTTGGTCCATTAGATTTGGTCCTGGTAACATCAGCTGGGTGGTAGCCTGTAACAACCTCATCTGCTCCCTGAGCTTCTTCAACTTTACGTATTCCTGAAACTCGGCATATTCTTGCAAATTTTCCGCCTCGTCCTCAGGAAACGAAACTTGATAAGCTCCCCTTTCGCCTTCGTTACCAAAACCTCCTCTACTTCCTCCGTAATTTCCTCTGAAATTACCTCTGAAATTTCCTCTACCTCGGAAATTTCCAAAACTTCCTCTAGGACTTCCTCTTCCAAAGCCTCTTCCACTATTTCCACCCCTTCCACGATTTTGCAGACCTTTATAAAAATTCAAGGTTCTGCAATCAATCGTGTTGTGAGTGTTATTTTCGTGGTAAGTACACCATTTTCGCTGCTGAACCTCTTGTTGACTTTTCGCTTTCGCTTTATCAACTTTCTGAGTTAAAGCAGTTATGGCTTCCTCTTGAGCTTTGGTCGAGTTCCTAATCTCTTCATAACATTGTGCCATTTTGATAAACTCTTTAGATAAAGCCACCATGAGGGAGTCCTTTTTTGGCTCCTCAACAGGCTGTTGCCGAGGCATTATGGCCTGTTGCGGAGGTACTTCAAGTACTTCATCATCTGCTATATCTATCAATTGATTTTGCGAAGATTGCATTGGAGTTTGCCTTTCTGTGTTTGGTCTTCTAAAGTCCCTATTGCGTTTTTGGGCGCTTTCATAAGGTCTTTGGATTACATTCACATCGGCTTGCTGCTCCTCAGCAATTTCCGCTTGTGCCGTATTTATCATCATGGGCTGCTCTCTTGGCCCAAATGTTCTAATCCCATTCCGGTACTTTAACTCTATCTCATAGACTGCCTGCGAAAGATCATACCAATTTTTGAATTTTGCTATGTCTTTCTGCAGTTCTAATTGATAAGTCAAAGAACTCCTATAGAAAAAGGTTTCAATGATTATTTTATTTTTAAACTCCTTTGTTTCACTCTGATAAACGAGATTCACATGTGCTCGAACCCTTTTTAAAAATTTGGTTGCTGCTTCGTCGGGTTCCTGCTTAATATCTAATAAATCCCGTTTGAGCATGTCCAGGTTACAATCTGGAGCACAATAATTCAAAATCTTGTCTCGGGCCTCCCTATATGTCGTTGACTCTTCGGCCAATTCTTTCGGCAAGTCCCTTGACAAATGGGTTAATGCTTCTAGTTTCACCTCATCGGGAGTATTCTTTCGAAACTCACCTTCTAGCTCCACTAGAAAAGCAAGAACCTGTTTACTTGGCATGTCAGATTGCAGTAATTTCGGTTTGATCGCCCTTTCAATGTCATAGACAGTTGGGCCTACTTGAGCCGGATTGACCCATAAAGCTGGATCAATCGGAACCATTGTAGGCATGACCTGCTGCCTGACACTTGGGGTCTCTCCCCTAATACAACTGCTCTGTTGTGAGATAGTTGGATTTATCAGACTTGGGTTTTTTAGGCCTTCGTCAAAACCACAACTACTCACCCTCTGCTCCACTTTTGAGGTAGTGGGCAAATGAGACATATACTGCTCTTTAGGACCGAGACTTGACTTTTGGTCTTTCCGTCTACAGTCTTGCTGAAGAGTGATGCCATCATTTTGCCACGCTAACTCTTCCTGGCCCTGCTCAAACTTCAATGCACCACCTTGTTCCAAACAGCCAGCATTGCTTTGCCTCGGTTCATTTGCCTTAGTGGCTTTCTGTGAACCTGTATTAGCAATGTTGGCGAATATGCTATCATAAACATCTAACCTGTTCATGATCTGGTCCAATTTGTCTTCTAATGAGCTCTTTCGAGGATTTTCTCGATGTTCCTCCCGCTCGTTATCCCAATATAATCGATGGTAAGTATCGAATAATTGGGCGGGTTTATTAATTGGCCGGCGCTGCTGTTGATCCAAAACCGGAATGTTCATCTTCGGTAATGGACGCGCCGGTCCCATAATAGGCGGATGTAAATATTCGCCTCTCTTGGGGAGGTTGGTCGACGACGGAATTTTGAAAATTTGATCTTCGTTGGCCGATAATATCGCGTCGTCGTCCTCCCTCTCGACAGCTGTCGAGGTCGTAGGTCGATTGCCTTCATTTTCCACCGATAAAGGCCGGTGATCTGAGCAATTGTCCTCTTCAGCTGAAGTTTCAGCTGAAGTCAGGACAATTAACTTTTCTGCATCACGGGCCTTTTTTCCCGGTGGTGTTCGGGGCAAACCGGAGCTCTTGAGGCCACCTAGGTTGTCTTTACTCATTTTGTAACCTCCCAGTTCTCTATAAAAACCAATAGGTTTTTTGACTCCTCGAGTTTGCCTCTGATTTTCCATTACTTTGAGAGTCAGAAGCCACCACTTGTTGAAATGAGACTTGGAGTTGATTGAGAAATATAAATAAAGGATTTGATACCAAAAATAGACCTAATCAGTCACTAGCTAATTCACCTAATCAGGCCGAAACCTTAGGTAGAATCAGATTGCAACAGTTCGGTCAGTCTCTAAATCAACAAAGATCTCCTGCTTTCGTCCCGAAGAACTGCAGAAGAAATGATAACACCCTGAGCTCAAGTAACTTCAAACCAGGGGCAAAATCAGAAGTCAGGCCGAGAACTGAGTTGTAAATGTAGACTTGCACGCTGGGTGGCTCTCCAGAGATCCGGGGTCTAACCTGCGTTCCCTCCGCTGCGAGTAATTCCAAGGCTATCGGCCGGGGGTCGTTGTATTCCAGGCGGAAATGCTCCACCACAATAATATAACAAAATAATATAAATTAATGCCCAATCGGGCCGCCGATTTTCTTCTTTCAATAAAAAACAAAAACAATAATCACTGAATGACCAAAAACATAGACGACCGGCATATTTATGCACGGTGTCTATGCAAATCGGCGTCGACGCAAAACGCGTCGACTTCGGCTATTTCTTCACAACTTTGAGATAGACTATGTCCATCCCTGACATATGGCAGAAATTGACCTTTCAAATTTTACACAGTCATAAGTTGGTGTATAGTAAATCTTAATGGCCAAAAATGGACCTGTAGTAAGTCTTACATGGCAAAAATCAGCCTGTAGTAGACCTGAGTAAAATTTTTTGTAGTGTAGTAAGAAAGTTAAAAAACACGTGACTGCGTGGCTTTACTGAGCTCAAAAATGTCTTTTCAACATACCTGTAAGACCTCAGGTTGGTTGGGGAGTAAACCTAAGAGTTCTGGCGTGGGGATACCCAACTTCCAAATTCTTAGGGGATCAAAAGTGACCCCAAAAAATCGAAAACAACCGGAAATTACAAAAATTTTCTCGAAAAAATCCATTGTTTTTGCCCAATTGGCTTGAATTTGTGGGTTCCCGGAAGCTTGGGGAGACGTCCCACCATTCGGGTAAAGGGTCCGACCGAGTTGTGGGGGTTCTCCATATCCTCCCCCAATTTCAAGTATATGTTTCAACTATTCCAGGATGTTACTCTACACGAAGTTTTGGATGATTCATTTGCATTGCAAGAAGTGAAGTGCGGAAATCAAAAACTCATCAATTTGTAAGTTAATTTTGTATTTGAAAATGACGCCTCTATGCTATATATGTATATTAATTCAGTTTAAAGAGACCCAGTACTATTTTTGAATTAGTTCGCTTAACTCTGAGTGAACCATCCTCTGCTGATTCGTCTGAAGAATCCAAAAAATACAAGTAAGACTGCCACTGCATTTAGATAATGTTCGTTCACACGCGTGACCATTGTATTTTTGCAAGGTATTCTCATTTGGCTAGCGAAATCCTGAGTGCCGACGCCGTTCAACTTATTCTGGCAGTTTTGAAAAGTGATTCTTGCGTAGATCTTTTAATAGGATTTTTGAAGAATAACGATCGATTGAATCCCTTATTGGCTAGTTTCTACGCCAAAATAATGTCTTTACTTGTGGACAACTATCCTAACGAAGTCAGCGTTTTTTACAAGATCCTATATTTACTTCGTTCGAAATTATATTCCAAATTTTTAAAATTTCAGATGTTGGACTTTATGCGGCGGGAAGCTACTGCTTTTATCCCCTATTGCGTGAAACATTTAGAAAATGCTTCCATTGTCGATTTTCTATTTCGACTATGCACAGGAGTTGAAGATTTGGATAAAGCTAGAAATATAAAACTTGTAATATTTTTGACTTTGTTGTTTGATATTTTGTCTCATTCAAATGATTTTTCAGTTTTTATGCGAGAAAAAGTTCGTTCAGAGTTTATTATCAATATTTTCATTGCCCTTATCGACCGATTCTTGTGACAATGCGGCATTTTTGATTACGCAGCTAATTCGCACGCTCCGTGAATCTCAGATTTCCTTTGGCGACTTTTACCACGATCCGCTTTTAGATTATTTACAAACGTATGGTTTTATAACGTTTGAGGTATCAGCGTGATCGTTTCCAAATCGCAAGCCATTTTTAGCATCGACTTCATGGACAATTTGTTTTCGAAATTGATCGCAGCGTCTCAGAACGATTGTATTGTAGTCAATATATGTTCAATTTTATCGACGCTTATTCAAACTTTGCCTGATAGCTTTGCGTAAGATTCAACGTTTCAAGAAGGTCGAGAAGTGCAGTGCAACTAGCAACGCTTGATGTCCCCTTCGTATTAATGGAACAGTTCATGAGGTTCAATGCAAGGCTTGAGTTGAAAAATATAACCACCTCTGTACGTATTACTCAATGCAGCAGCACCAGGATTACTTTTGAGTAAAAATTTGTACTTGAATAATATCATTCTTGAAATACAGCTTTCTGTTGAAATTTCATTAAAACCGTATGGTTACTAATACTAGTAACTATGTTCTATTGTAAACTTTTTCAGCATGCTTGCAAATTGTTACAAAAATTTCTTTGTTTTATATACAAGGAAACAATAATTTTCCCTGCGATTCGACGTTAGTCTTATTTTCCCCTTAATATATTAATTAACACATTTATATCCTTTTTTCAGATTTCCTGATCTGACGTCCTCGAAATGCATTGAAACACTGCCGCCCCTGAAATTTTCATCAGGCGACGCAGCTTGTCAAGGAAACTGGGAGGTTCATTTTGCCAAAGAATCACTATTCAATTTTATGATAGACAAAATGGAATTTTTTACGGATTACCTAGTGCCAACGCAAAGCGAGGTGTGTATATGTTCTAAGAAACAATTATATCTTCCATAATTTGTTTAGTTGTACTGACTTCACTTGACTGACGATATTGAAGAACTATTTTTTAGCAACTCGAAGAGAATCAGTCACGGAAATTGGGCGCTATCAAACTAACCGTCGTTGAACTTATTACGCGTCTTATTTATACTCCTTCCTTAACTGTACATTCGAAATTATCGTCATTGGATATCTTGCCTTTACTTTTCGTAAATCAGTCATCATTCTTCCTTTAGCTTTTTGATTTCACCCCCTTGTTCCAGGACAATTTCTTTGTTTATCCCCAAAGCGATTTGTTAAGGAGCAAATTGGCTTACATCGTTTATGGTATAGCGAATTGGTTGTTGCCTAATGATTCATTTGTTCACTCTCCATTATTGGATCAGGTTATATAGTTTTCCATTAAAAATGTCTGCTATTTATTTCACATAGTGTGTTTGCAGGCTATTCGGGATTTGTACGCTTTCAAAAAGATTTTGAATGCTAATAAAGTAGTTAAAGAAGCGAAGTGAGCTTTTACCCTAATTTATTACATATTATTTCAAAAAATTCTGAGCTTTCAGGTTGAAGAGGTCGCCGTTCAAAGGCTCCCTGTATCAAATCGCTTATATCTTGAGCCAGGCCTACGTCGCCGGTCCGCATCGAGATTTCGCCCGAACTTTGATCAGTAGTACGTTCTAAGTTATCTAATTTATCCAAATAACATCTGTAAAATTCTGACGTTGTTTCCAGTTGAAAAAAATGCTGTCGTAGAAATCATACGGAAGTCTGTTGTTCACTGCCTATGTAGGTATTATAATTGAAAACCAGTGATAGACGTGTCTTGATTTGGTCTCTTATGAATGACATAGACCTAAATTTTGAACGATTTGCCCAAGTTTTATTTTATTTTCGTTTCAGCTCAATCAAGTGATGTTTGGGCGGAATGGTTGAGCTTCGAATCCAATGATCTCAAAGAATACCAAAAGCTGAATCAACCAGATAATGTCGTATGAATTTAAATATTGTATAACTCTGGTGTTTTTAATTCTGCTCTATATAGTTCTATATTGGTATCAGGTTGCTGATCGTCCCGATACTTTCGATCCAACATTAGATGACGAATCCCAAGTTTCGCGAGACTTTGATCGTATAACAGTGGAGAAAATCCAAGAAAATGTATAAGTGATTCCTTATTACACTTGAAATACATTATTGATGTATACTAAATTTGTGAAATTTAGCTTGCAATCGCCAGTAACGATCCGCCGTCATCTTCCACGTAAAAGATGATGTTGCCCGACGTTTAGTTTTGAAAAATTTGTAACACATTTAACTATTTTCTAGGGTGAACGCGTCAGTCGAACGTGATTTCGATTTCAGTTTAGTAAGACTACTATTTATGTTTGAAAATCGTGCGAAACAGACAAATAAAGTATTATATCACAATATCAAAAGTCGGAGGATAATCAGAAATCAACAAATTATTTAATCGTATTCTTGCGAAATACCTTGAAAAATGATCAAGAGCTTACTTTTATAAAATTTTCATAAGAGCCTTCGTTTTTCTTTCGGATGTGAATGTTTCCTAAAAAAATTGGATATTTTTGCCTTCATGTATTATTTGAATGAAAAAGGGTTGAAAATTATGCTGGATTTTACTTCACTCAGAATACCGGTTGTAAAAATGGCGAGTCGCTATTCGAAGAAATGTGCTCGGATAAAATTAATCAATTGGACGGCGACAAGTCTACTAATAACTGGTTCGAGCAAGAAACAACATTCACAGGCGCTTCAACAAGGTACGTTACCCCAGGATATAGCCGTAGAGGCCGGGGGAGCGAGATTCTACCCCTAATGGGATCATTGTGGATCAGATGAAAGTACCCATGATGAGAAAATATACGTTTTGGATGTCGATGCCTCAAGTTTTCCGTCTTAGGTATTTGAATGTGCATTATTCATTACAATGCAGTTCATAAATGACCATCATTAGGTCCCACAAAAGGCCCAAATCCCGCGGTTTTCTAGCTTTGTGTGCTTATCGTATCTCTGAATCATCTTTTTTCACCGCTCAAAAACGACCCTGTGAAAACCTTTAAAATGTTTCAAGAAGAGAACCTTAGTTCAACCCCAATGATAGGAATGTCAAGGAGATTATAAGGCTCTAAGTGCATGTCAGTTTTAACGTAAGATAAGAGCAGAATAATTACCAGGACCAAAACAATAATTGAATTCAAGTCGAATTTAGAATACAAATAGAGAAAAAGAGCAACGCGAATAAAACGAAAAGATGTAAACAAACGCTAAGAAGAAATAATATTAATACAGTAAAACGATCGAATAATTCAACTGATAATAAAAAGTTCAGGTTTGCAATAGTAACAGACTAACGCGCTCTTCAAAGAAATTTTAAAAATCCGGTTCTAATGATTTTACCCTTGGGCATACCTGGACAATAGGTTCAACTGGATGCAACTCGGTACCAGATGTCTTGATTCTCAGCACAAGATCGCGTTTTGTGTGTGAACCGATTTTAATCGTGAAAACGGGATCGAGGACTTACACATAGATAATCAACCAAATAGTAAATAAACCAACCAAAGCCGAAATCAACGAACCAATCAACCACGAAATCAACCAACCGACCACTTACTAGGTGATCGACCAATCATGCAGGGAATCAACAAATCAATCAGGAAATCAACCCACCAATCAGGGAATTAGCGAGCCGACCAACCAGGAAATCAAACAATCAATCAGGGAATCAATGAAGCAATCAACTATTGAATCAACAAACCTACCATTAAATGAAGTAACCCACCAAATCAGGAAATGAACTAATCTGGAACAAATCAGGGAATCAACAAACGAACCAACCATAAAATCAACCAACCACCCAATCTAACCAGCGAATTAACACAGTGATCGGGAAGTTACTAATCAGAAAATCAACCAACCGATCAAAGAATCAACCTATCGATTAGGTAGTCAATGAATGTGATACACAAGCAAATTTTGATATTTTAACTATCTAAAATGCACCAAAATGCACTTTTTCAAACTGTCTGACTTTTCGCGGTTCCAGGCATATTTTTTCCTGACCTTCCAGGTTTCCGAGGTTTGCTAGATACACTGGCACGTCCTAAAACGTGTGTAGACTCTGAAATAAGCTTAGACGAAAAAAGAGACAAAAAAATCAAACAGAAGAAAGAATACAAAGAAAATAAATGAAAAAAGACCACGATAAGATGAATAAGAAAAACCAAGCTACTATATTGGGTAACCAAATGGGGCCGCGGCCTCACCAACCAAGTACTATGGGAATAACTTTGGAATTAAGTAGCAAGACAGGAGTCAAAAAACTAATCATAATTATTCCAGAAACTTATTTGTCGCATTCTTTTCAGCTATGCAAACTACAGTAAACAAACTTACAAAAATGTATGGAGCACCAGATAATCTTTATCCTTATCTGCTCTGCCAGAGCAACGGAGCAGAGCTCAGAGCTCTGGGATTATGGAGCTAAGAGTTGATCCCTAGTTTATTACGAAATTATCTTGAACTCGTTGTTTAGTTATATTCCTCCCTTCCTTCATTCTGTTCTCTATTCTCTCTTGTTCGCGCCCACCCCTTTACATCCTCTCTCAAAGAAAAAAGTTTAAAGGAATAAATGAAAAATACACTGAGAAATGAGGTAAGGAAAGAAAAAAGCAAAAAGAAAAGGTGAATAGATTTCAACGATTCATCAGAATATCACCCATATTTTAGAGAACAGCGCAATGGATTAACTATATTTAAAAACTGAAATTCAAATGGATATTTTTACGGGAAGTCTGCTAGATTTAGAGAACGTAGATAATTTATTAAGTTTTCGAAACTCTGGATGCCTACGAGTTTGCACGAAAAAATGCAATGTTTCTTTGTGAAACTATGTGCTTTCTTCATTGGAAAACTGTTTCTTGGTAAAATTTACGCATTTTGAGTAACTCCTCAAACGATTAGGACATAAAATGGACGCCAACATGAGACTAATACGCCAAGTTGGGACGGACGCCAAGTTCAGACACAGTCGTTTTGCACGCCAAATTTTTTTTGTACTATAGATATATATACAGGGTTGTGCGCAGGATTTTTTCATGGTGGGGCGGACTAATTTTTTTTACTGAATAGCCCCAGAAAATGTTGATTTTACGCGATACACTGTTTGCATGCTGCCTCAATGAAGCGGGAGGGGACGGCCGCCCCCGCCCCCCTTGTGCACGGCCCTGTATATATATATGTGAGTTTTGCACAGTGCAAAAAACACTGCTTGTTGGACATAGTACAAAAGAAAAATTAACATCAAACTGTGGAAAAAATGAAAAAATACATACAAGTTGATCTGCTGGTGGAAAATAGCTCACCTGGTAACGGAGTTACCTATCATATGGTAGCTATAGTTGCACCCAGTTGAACCTATTGTCCAGTCCAGGTATGATTGCACATGGCTCACTCTCTGAAAGTAAAGGCCGATGTATAGTCGTCCTGATCCTTAAAAAAATGGCCTTTCCTGAGTCAGGAAAGCTCGTTCCCTAAATTTTCGATCCTGACGCAATCCGTAATCCTGAAATCAGGATCGGGATAGCGTTCCCGACCTGATAAGGAAAGGTGTTCCCGATATCTTCCTGATCGGGAAAGGATCAGCTTTCCTGACGTCGGGAACAATGTACAAGCCTTCCGTACTTTTTAAGGATCGGGAAAGCTACACGCTACAGTGAATACTCATGAAATGCGTAACGGCTTTAGCCTGCGCATAATCCTAGTTACATTTTCCGGTAATTGGAATGTAAAATGAAGTGAAATTAGCAAAAACTAAGAATTTGCTACCAGATAAGATAGAGTAGTCAGCTAAGGAATAGAATTTTCATGTTTTTCGGTGAAATATGCACACTTTACGCAGGTGCAATACTTTGCAACTACAGCGCGTTGTAATACTGTAGCCATGTTTGTTTACAACAAAGCGGCAGATTTGCGGCTTTTGTTGATTGATTCCAGCGTTTTTATTTATTAAAAAATTAACTTTCTAAAAAATTAATTAATTTTAATGTCAAACTTTATTAATTTAAAATTAAAATATTTAAAATTAAAATATTTAAAATTAAAATATTTAAAATTAAAATATTTAAAATTAAAATATTTAAAATTAAAATATTTAAAATTAAAATATTTAAAATTAAAATATTTAAAATTAAAATATTTAAAATTAAAATATTTAAGATTAAAATATTTAAAATTAAAATATTTAAAATTAAAATATTTAAAATTAAAATATTTAAAATGAAAATATTTAAAATTAAAATATTTAAAATTTAAAATTTTTAAAAAATGAAGTTTAAAATTGGAAAATTTTAACATTTTTAATTGAAAACTTTTTAAATTAGAAAATTTAAAATTGAAAAATTTAAAATTAAAAAATTTAAAATTAAGAAATTTAAAATTAAAAAATTTTACATTAAAAAATTTTAAATTAAACAATTTAAAATTTAAAAATTTAAAACCAAAAAATTTTAAAATTTCAAATAAAGAAATTTTAAAACAATATAAAATTCAGAACTAAAAATTTTAAACTTTCAAATAAACAAATTTTAAAAAAATATAAAATTCAAAACTGAAAATTTTAAAATTTTAAATTAAAAAATTTTAAAATTTTAAATTAAAAAAATTAATCAAGGGGGAATTAAAATATGACAAATAAACAAAAAACACCGAAACAAAATAATGTAAACGCATGTATGTAAACATGTGCAACGTCAACGAAAACAAAAAAATAATCAGAATAATGTATAAGATCAAAAAAATGTATAAAACCTACTGTCTGGTGTCGTATTTATTTATACACTTTACGCATCTCAATATCTAATCTACTGTAAAATATTTGTCATGTAGTCGTCTCGATCCTTAAATTTAGGGACGTTAAGGACGACTTTACCTGGTCCTATCCTTTCCTGATCCTTATCGGGTCAGGAACTCAGGATTAAAGATCAGGATTACGGATTACTATACATCGGCCTTAACACACCCTAAAAACAAATGATGTAGCAATCTTTAATTTCTTTGAAAAGTAAGACTTTGTATAACTTTAGGCCTCCTGAATCTTATAAATTCTGGACTTTAATTATGATAAAGAGTATACTTGTCTAATACCCTTAATTTATACGACGGAAGTCAGACCTTTTGATTGAAAGAATTATTTATCATTTATCACACGCTCTGAGCTGAAATTATGTTGTTAATCGAGCTTGCTATCTTTTCGAAAATACTAGTAGAGATTATCGGGTCCAAAATTTTAAGAACATCGGATTCGGGTCCAGGTCCGGGCCCAAAATTTCAAAAATATCGGGTTCGGGTCCAGCAAAATAGTCAGATATTCCGGATCTCATTTCGGGTCCGGGTCCGTCATACTTTTCCAACACTATTCTGTGTGACATCATTCAGACACGATTTCTGAGAGATTTGACCTACTGTTCCATTGACCTATGATAAGTTGGAAATTAATAATATCTGAAAATGTGATATTTTGCATGGTTTTACATGCTGAGCATTGTAACAGCATTTAAACTTTATTCGGCGCAAAAGTAAAAATTCGCATACCTACAGTACTCCAAAAGTTTGACGGTTTACATTTTTTGGCATTTTTCAGTCTATGCGTGTTTCGAAATATGTTCATTATATGCAGAAGGTATGAAACAATTTTTCTGACATCTTACTTTACACTTTTAATGCCATTTTAAAGTGTCAAAAATGAAGTCGAAATAACTTGGAAGAGTCATTTAAAGCCATTTTTCGCCACCTTCGATGCCGCGGAATTTTTTCTTTATTTCGGTAGCCACTAATGTCCAAGACATTGTATTAAAATTTGAATAAGGTTTATGTGCCGTTTTGGGAGCTGTAGATGTCTGCACATCTTGAAAATTAATACAAAAATGCTGTTTGATGCTACTAAATATGCCATCGACGGGATGCAGAAAACATTAAAAACGTTCAGATTGGACGAATAAAAAGCAGATATGTTGGTCGAATCACTGGCACGATTTCATCGATCTATTCATAATAGTTGTGCCACAAGGTGTCCCGGAAGAGATGCAACAGAAATTTTGTTTTCAGTAAATCAATGAAAAAAGTCGAAGCTGCGAATAATGTTACAAAATAAATGACGTTTGCTTTATTCTGGCCTATGTTATAACGGTGTGGGAAAATTCTTTACAGTAGAAGGCACCCTGTTTCACACCACTTGAAGTTAGCCAGATGAAGATAAATGAAATGATAGTCAGTTGTAGTGCCTTTCAAATACAACAAAGTACATTGGAATAACTCTTGCGTTTTCCCGTAAAGAAACGTCAGAATGACTCGATTTCTGAAATTTAATAAAAAAATTTAAAATTTTTTACCTTTCATTTGAAGCATGTCGTTTAGCAAATGTCAAAGCTAGATTAATCAAAATTTATCTAGCTTTGAAGCCAAATTTTCCTTCTAATTTATTTTATAGGTGATGGCGAATCCTGTTTTCTCAGAACTTTATTGATTGGGGATTTATTCAGATTCAAAAAAATATTTGAATAACGGTGCAGCGTGTGACTATCGCTACAACTCCCGAAACGATACACAAATCGGATTAAAATTTTAACATAATATGTTGGACATTAGTGCCTACAAAAGTGATGAGAAAATTGTGCGGCATCCTATGGGAAAGTGTTCGGAAAGAGGTCCAATTGATTTTTTCGGCCTTTTTCCACCTCCTTTTGGACACGTCAAAAAGTGTAAAACGCGTGAAGTACAACATTATAAGAGAATTTTCAAACGCAGTATGTTTTAAATCTAAGTCAGTCTCACAGTGATCTAAGCAATAAGGTGTCGATTTGTTACGTTTCATATTTCAATAGTTGACCCTCTCACCTCCATGAGATCATACATATAATTCATTATGAACTGTGACATTGGAACCTCCGACTAGTCATTAATATTTACTAATCATATGGCTGTCTTAGGGCTAGTAATAGGAGCCCATCTTTTGGGGCGAAAAAAACTGAAAGTGTGTAATTTTGGTAGGAAATGGTCATTTTTGAAAAAAGGTCAAAAATGCATTATTTTCTGGCGCTTTGCGCAATAACAAAAGTCTTCATACTTATGCACTGGCAGTAATTATCATCTTTTGCATCCTTTTTTGAATTTTTAAGCAAAAAATTTGACATTTTTTCCTTGAATTCGCTCCCCGCCTAAATTTTGGACTGTCGATCACCCCATCCGATAAAAACCCGGCTGACTCCCCAGATCTATGTACCACCTTCGTTAAATGCATTCGTCACATCTACTGTCACTGTGAAATATCACTAAAGTAGTCTTCTTTAATATCAATTTAAAACATTGCAATCCTTACCATTGATCACTCTCCCCGAGGACATGATTACCCACAGTTTTTGGATCTGTTACATGTGTGAATCCAACTGATGTGATTTCAAAAAGATAAGCTGTGGGAAATTAGTGACAATAAAAGGAGAGAGCAAATTTGAAAATTTCTCCTGCCCTGAAAAATCCCTAACCCCGCCCTTGTAAACTTCAACTTACAGAAGTGTCCCTACCACCAAAGATTTAGTTAATATAGAACTTTCTCTCTAAGTTTCTATTACGGCTCATCTTTATACTCTACATTTATCTCGTTTGACTCCATTGTCCTGATTTAGTGCCAACACCGAGCACGTATTCACCGATACTACTGAGCATATACAATGTGAACAAATTTCCCGACGACGAATGCTAATTCCTTACAAGAATTCGTCGTCCACGGATAGCAGCCGGTCTTCTGAAGATGATGTAAAATTTGAACCCGAAACAAGTAAATTTACTTTTTCTTTTCGCGTGAATAAATTCAAAAACGATAGGAATGCACCGGGTAACCGAACCCGAATATCAGTTACCCGAACGATTTTCGGGTACCCAAACCGAACCTGAGTAAATTGCTTCTCAGATACTCCAGCCCGAATAAATTTGACAATTTTTTTGAGTTTATATGAGGCTTTTAGAGCACCTGTTTTCCTGAAAATCAATCCATCAGTAGTAGTATTTACTATCAACAATTGCAGTTGCAATGAATTTTAACAAACAATATTTTTCCGGCAACTACAAAGAAGAGATAAAATTGAATATTTTATCATACGAAAAGAATTGACACAATAAACACAACTCATATGCAAGCAATGTTTTTTCCACTCAAAGCTTAACCAATTGATAATCTGTCAGCTGATTCATAATCAGCATTCATTTCCCACATTGCTGCAATACTCGATTGAGACTTGGAAGTTCAGGCGTCAGTTTTCGATTTTCTATTTGTTGTTTGTATGTTGTTATGGCTGTATCACGTAAAGGAAATCAATTGCTCAGATTCGTACTTATGATTGCCCAATTAAATATTTTTTCAATGGATTGATGCCATTAAAACAATTTTGTGCACCAGCAACATGACACGAAAACAAATTTAGTGGATACTATGATTGTAATTGTGATTGTGAACTGTCTGTTTCTCATCTAGCTGTCATGGACTTAGTATTTACGTTTTTTGCTCAATGGTTTCAGCAACCGAAATTATTGTCACTTTCCGTCAAAGTTATACAATATTTTATTTTTGAAAACTTATAAATATACTTCCTAGATTCCTTTTAATGAAGATTATAACATATTGGCTGAGAAACCGTTATTTAGGCGTTTGTCCGCATTGTGCTGTTCGACTAGTGCCAAACTTCGAAAATTTTTAGTGTAACCTTTGTTTTTTTACTTTTCTCTCTTAAGCATTTGACGCAAGGGTATGGACATCAGCTGTTAGCTGAATTTGATATGCCATACATTTAGGACAATCATGCCAATAACATACATGAAATTCAGATATTGTCTTTCCTACAAAAAAATCAGAAACATATTTTTTAAAATCAAGTTTTCCGTGATTCACCAGAAATCTGTTTTTTTTGCACTGTGCAAAACTTTTTCCGCTCGTGCAAAACTTTTTTTTCAGGTTTTCTGCACTGTGCAAAAATTTATCAATTGTAGAAAAAAATTTGGTGTTTTCATATAGAAAAGATGCATTGTGGTGCATTTTAGTAAATCCAAATTTCAAAATTTTTTTTGGCGTGCAAAACTTCTTTGGTGATTTTTTTGCACCGTGCAAAAGAGCTCATGCAAAAAAAACACTGCCAGAAATACCGTAAACTTTTTATTGAGCGATATGAGCTTTACCACTCTTAAACCACATTTTGTGTAGCTTATTGCTATGCTGCAAATCTTGCCACGACTTATTATTCAGCATCACCAATTAGCTTTCTTGCATCTGTATCACCAAAAAATAAGGGCTAATGATGACCTGTGACTAAATTCATGCCCAACTGTAAACCTTTGGAAATTTTAGTGTCAAAAGATTCATTTTCAGTACACTAGAAGATTAAAATTCAGAAATTGAAGTCGTAAAAATCTCGTTCATCTTTATTGAACTACCTAAACCTGAGTAAATTTGAGATTAATACCCGAACTCGAATAAATCGAAATTCACTACCTGTTGTACACCATAAGATGATATATTCTGGTAACGCCGGTTTGGTCTAGTGGTTATCGCCTACAACTTCTAATCTCGGAAACCAGGTTCGATCTCGGTTGTAACTAGACCTTCAAACGGCGAAAACTTCCTACCTGGGTACCCGTTTTTTCGTTACTCTGAGTCCGTGCAAAATAACGCAAAATAACCAGAAACAACCATAACAAATAAATTTCAAAAAAATTCGTTGCACTTGAAAAAAAAGTCGAACATCAGAAAACTCTCACATCTTGATTTGTTTGCCATGCATCTTGAAATTTTAGCGATGCATCTCGAAAAAATGTTGTGTATCATGTTCGAAGGTAACGACTTTTTTCAATGGTAACAATTTTTTTCTAGTGGTAACACATTTTTTCAAGCATTAACGAGTTTTTTCAAGTGGTCCTTCTTGTATTACGTATGAATAACTAACGAAAATGAGTAATCTGCAAAGATCTAAAAAATTTTTGCAATTTTTTCTGGATGTTTTTAATAAAATTAACTTATCTTCACAATAAATTTAGAAAATTTCTGTAAAATTGGCGAATTTTCAAAAATGTGAGGAAAATGATTTTCCGTAGAGATTGAAAAATTTTTCGAAATTTTTATATGTTTCAACAAAGTCTAACAAATTTTCACAAGAATTGAGAAAATTTCTTCAAGGTTTGATGAAATTTTAGAATAACTTAGAAATTAATAATTTTCAGAACAAATTTCCCAATCCGATTGCACCATTCGATTATCAAAACATTACGAATTCCCGTATAACGAGTGCTAAAAAACACCCATAAAATGCTCATTTACGAGTCCTACGAAAAACATGGTGAAACACTCGTACCACCGACTCGTAACTCAAAGCACATCACTCATAGCTTGCAGTCCGTCACCCATAGGTTGTAGCTCGTCACCCCTAGCACGAGTGAAGCTGGTGAAACTCATTTACTCCTAGAATTCGACACTCGTAGTACTCGTAAGACTCGCAACGTTGTGGTGAAACCAGGCCCAGGTTGTAATGTGCAACTTTAGGAAAAAATTTGGCTGCAGAGGCCACGGAAAAGTTTTTAGTTGCTCGCTCTAAAATTGATGAATTCGCCAAATTTCATGAGAAAAATGATTAGAAGCTACCTCCCTTGTATTTTATTTAGTTCGCATCGGTTTTAGACTTTTAAAACTGACTCTTCTGACTTTTGAAGTAAAAATCAAAGCTTTGCAAAAGTAACCTGTTCGGGCAGCACCGAAAAATTTTGACTTCGAGCCCCCTAAAACGTCGGAAAAATAATTTTTTCGTCACATTCTTCTGCAATTATCGATGATGGTTCTTTTCGCCATTTGATTGGCGAAAGAGATCGAACATTTTCGAACATTTTCCCTCCATTTTCGATCTAACATATCTTGGGCTAATAATTTGCCAAATATAATTATTCATCAACAGTGATTGTTTTCAAATAATCTGAAGCGTAAAAAGCGTTGAAGCATAAAAAGCGCGATAGGTGTTTTACCTCTGGCTTGAATGTCGGTGATTAATTCCGATGCTATGCGGCGGAAAAAAATTGGATTTTAATGTTCTATAACGCTGAAACATGAATGAATGAATGAATGGATTTCTATCTTTTCTTTCTTCTTTCTTTCCTTTCATCTTTTTTTATATCTTTTCAAAATTTATTCCCTTGATGAAAGATCTATTTTTTTCAGTAAATTCAATGAATTTTCAGCCGGACATTCAGCCGTTCAGCCTAAAATTCAAAAATTAGGCAAGCAACGAAGAATTTGAAATCTTCAGCCGGCAAGAACTTCTGCCATTCTCCCATGCTAATGATATTTTAATTATTTCTATAATTCAAATAGTTTATGTTCACGAAAGTCGAATATTCTGAAGGACCGCAATATGATGCTGTGAAAATAATCGAGAAAAATCCTTATTTTCGTCAAATAAGTCAAAAAACGTTACAACATCTAGGATTTATTTATAACATGCTGATGTTTAAAAGCAACATCTAACTTCGAAACAGAAATAATATCAAGAATCTTGAACGATTTGAAAATTTTTCGGTATTCTCCATTTTGAAACCCATGTAAATGCATCTCCGGACAGGTAACCTTATTAACTAATCAATGTGACCGTCAGGCTCTCGGTTGCACTGTGCAGCTTGCTGGAAGAATTCGATTGCCTAATCCGAAATTTGGTTGATTGTGCAAAAAAACCCTGCAAGTTCGTCTCGTTTCTAAAATAGTACGCAAGTCTAAAATAGTGCCCTAAAATAGTACCTCTACGCAAGCTGATGTGTATTGTTCTCTGCTTAGATACGTTTAGTGTAAACGCGGAGACTGGTACGTTATTGTTCAATATGCACTCGGTACGTTTCTTACATACATCAACAATATTCAGCATTATTCACTTTGCCGTTTCTTAATATAAGCAACTACCCGAATTTACCCGCGGGTAACGTTACCGGACATTAGAGCGTGGGACAATAGAGCGCTGACATTAGAGCGCGTATATTAGGGCACAGGGACATTAGAGCGCAGGACAAAGAGCTCAGAGACATTAGAGCGCAGGACAATAGAACGCATGCGGAATAGAGCGCAGGGACATTAGTGGGCATTTGGAAAACTGATTTTTTCAGGCCAACGTTCCCTGATCTGCAATGAATGCGAATTTTGAATTGTTTTTGGACCTGAAAAAAATATTAAGCAAGCAGCTTCATTTCAAAAACTGACAAGAAACTGCGTATGTCATTCTGTAGGCGAGTTAGAAAATCAAGATGAATTCGAAAATAACGATTTGAAACAATCTGATTCACAGTTTCAAAAGTCAGATAGTTGTGATTTTTTGTTTTTCTCAACTTTTGTATGAAAGATTTGCATACCCCGTCTGTTTACTTACAACTCGAACAAGTATTGATTCGGCCGTTTATCTACTCACACAGTGTTTTTTAACATGGATTAGAGGTAAATCCCATATGAGCGACTGAATAAAAATATGAGTAATGAGAGAGTAGACGAGCAATGAGACATAACAAGAATAAAAGAGAAGAAACACAAGAAAATAAAAATCGAGAGAAAAAAGATATGCCGTAGAAAATAGGAGACGGAAAAAGTAAGAAAAGTGAAATAAGAAAAAGAGAGAAGGGAAGAAAACTGGAAAAATACTCAACGGCGGAAAAATGATTGAACCTGAACATATCCAGAAGAATGAAAAAATGTGAAGAAAGCATTTTTGAGCTAAAATGTAGTTGTTTTTCAAATTATTTTATTTTCGGCTTTTTTATTTTATTCTGATCTAGTTTTTCTCTGCTCTATTGTCCTGCGCTCTATTATCCTGCGCTCTAATGTTTGCACTCTATTGTCCTTGCGCTCTATTGTCCTGCGCTCTAATGTCCCTGCGCTCTGTTGCCCTGCTCCCATCGCTCTATTGTCCTGCGCTCTAATGTCCGCGCTATTGTCCCGCGCTCTAATGTCTCGGTGGCGTCGGTAGGCAAGCTTGAAACGCTTCTTACCGGGGTCCACTCAACCCAGTTAGAATCTTGGCGACTAAGTGCTGTGAATGAGGAAGTGGACATATTCGAATTATCAGTTAGGTAGCCGAACAAGTCCTGCATTATCAGGCAGAAGCTAAACTGTAGAATTTGGCCTCCACTAGGCGGCAAAAGCATACAAAGAACGCCTTCCATATAAGGTGGAAACTTATAAGAGCGTATAGTCCAAGTCCTGCGTTCCCGACTATAGGAAAATGGATGCAGATGTACCCACAAAAATTTAAAAAAAAAGAAATATATTCTGGTTCCTGGGACTACTTTTTAAATTGATTTTGGTTAACTTTCCCCTGAAAGCAAGGCGTCTTAAGATTATAATTCGGTTAACAAACAACACGCTGAATTCTATGCAAGAGAATACACGGTTGATCACTGAATCTTTCTATGTTAAAAACGTTGTATTCTAATGGAGCGTTTCAATTCTGTATTGCATTCTGAAGAAGCGTTTCAAATCTGTATTAAAGGCTGATGAAAAGAATAAACGATTGATTGATTTTTAGTGCAAGACCCGTGGGAAGAAGATGATGATCATTCAAAACATAACATTGTCCATGATGACAATTGGGCGAATTTCACAGCGGCACTTTCACCGAATGCTGGTCGATACGTTGCAAATGATAACGTTAATGCTGAAAATTCGAGCGGCTCACAAACAGAACATTCGAGTGACAAAAATTTAGTTGATGAATCGTCCAACGATATCGACGATGTGAAACAGTGGGCGAATTTTTCCGAGCATTTCTCTATTAGCACTAGCGCTCGAGACGATAATTGGCCTGGCTATGATACTGTTCAAGAAGAAGCACATAATGATTGGGCGAGTCTCGAACATAAGTAAGATTTAATAAATCCATACTTTGAATTAACTTTGAACTGAAACTCGACAACCAAAACTTTGTGCAATATTAATCAATAAAAATGGACGAAAATTATTGATTAATGTTTTACAATATATATGGCATTGCATCCCGGTGAATTATGAATATGCCTTTAGACTACATCAGCAAGATCCTTAATTTTAGCGGGAGTAAATTCATGATTTTGGCAGGGTAGTACTATGACTGGTCTTCAGGATATCGTACGGGAAGTCTCATGTCATGATAATATTCTATGTGATAATGGACTATGAAGCGGGATATAGTAGGGAAAATTAGTCATCAAATTGTTTCTTCTGAATTAGTGAGTAGAAACTTAGGTGTGAGCGAATTTTCAGACTCCTGAACTCAGTTGTCAGGAGTCGTTAGTATAAGCGGGCCCGAGGTAGAGATGCACGAGAGCTTATTTTAATGGAATAGAATATTCATTGTGAACTGTTAAGCCAAGACAGGAAAATTTCCCTGTGGGAGTTCATAAAACAATAGATAGGACGACTCCATTATGGAAATTTAGAAAGAGTTCAATCTAATTTTCCAAGGCTTTTCCTCTTGACGTTTTACTCTTTGTAGTTTTTTTTCAGTCTTACGTCCAAAGAAAACGAGAAAAAAGTTAAATATACGTGGCAATTACAGGAAAAATCAAATCGTCTTTCGTGATGGGTTGCTTTTTCTACTTCACTTTGTCATATCTGACGTTTATTTATTCAGTCAGTCGAGCGGTTGTACGTTATGAAGGTGGAACCAATTATAAACGTGTGAAATCGTAGCTTTTGTACCGTATATGGTTTCCCTTCTACGTTGTTTTGCACAGTTTGTATCTGGAAAATGTAAGAAGTGAACCTTGATTTCGGCTTACACAAAAATAACTGATCAAGGATTGTTATCAAGTACACTCCGTAAAGTTATTCAAGCGTACACCTCAGATTTTGGTGCTGATTTACTGTAGAAAATTCTGGAAGTCAGCAAATTGGTGTTTCTTTGTGCCAAAACATGGTTTTTGGCACAAAAAAATTTGGAATGGCACAAAAAATATTGAGCGTTTGTGCCAATCGGCATAAAAATTTTGGCTAATCAAATATTAAATTTCCTTAATTTTTAGACGTTCTAGGGGATGAAAGTGTAAAAAAATTTCGGCGCTTTGCGCCGAGTCAATGGCACTGTTTTTTTTTTCCACGAACTTTTTTCCACAAATGTGGAAAGGGGTCAAAATTTTTTTCCACATGTGGAAAAAAATTTTTTTAGTCTTGAAATCCTCGTTTTTTGGCTTAAAATTGCTCACAGACGCTTTATCGCACTGTTTTTGAGCTTTTTCAAGCCTTCCGGTGTTTTTAGAGAATTTAATTCATTAAAATTGAAGAAAAAATTGAAATGTTCGACTTAAAAGCCTAATCTACAAGCATTTTTGAACAAATTTTCTAGCAAACTATCCAAGAGCATAATTGACTTGAATTACACAAGAAATCAATGGTTAAGTCCTCTATGATGACAAGTAAAAGCCCAAAAAAGATGGTATTCTTTCCGGCGCGAAGCGCCGGAAAATTTTTTGGGTATATTGACATTCTTGGATGCTGGAAAATTAATTTTCCGAACATTTATTTCAAGAATTAGATTCCAATTTTGTGTTCAAGAGTCGTAATTTCTAGAATTTAAATTGAAAAATTTTAAAATCTGTAATTTATTTGTAAACTCTCATGAACTTGGTCGAAAATATATGAGTAAGAAGAGTATAAATTTCCGGAAGACATTTCCATGAAGCTTTTAAAGTAATTTTTTTGTTAGCAAAGAAATAATCGCATCATAAAGCATAGAGACTTGACGTATTGATCTTTCTCAAAAGGAAAAAATGCGAATCTTCATTAAATATTATTATAAAACATTGAAGATTACCAATTAAAACATGAGATACTACGTTCATGATGATGAAAACTATTATAGGTTAATTGATAAATGAAGGTAGACATGATAAAAGCCGCGCTTGAGCTACTTAATGAATAATGATGATTATTGAAGTTATAACCGGCGCGAAGCGCCGAAAAATTTCGAGATTTGGACCTCCTAAAATGCACCAAAATGCATCTTTTCAATATGAAAACCCCAAATTTTTCTTCCACATTTGTGGAAAGACCTCAAAAATTTTTTCCACATTCCAGATTTTTTTCCACATTATAGTGCAAATGTGGAAAAAAACAGTGGTCAATGGATATTTCCTATTCGTATATTTGACCTGAACGCGAACGATTTCTCTTCGAACAGTGTATTAGTATTGTTGAAGCAAACTTCATAGGCTGTCAAAACTGATGAGTGAAAAGTAATTCTGAATATTCTCTGCGAATTCAGTCAGATTCTGATTTAAAACTGGAATTCTTACTCTTTGTGTTTGATTGATTCAAATAGAAAAACCGATATCGTTGATAATGGTATACAATGTTTGCATCGAAAATTTACACAATTTTCGACTTTATTTTCTCTAGTCTTTACATTGTTGTTTTCGTAGTCGAAAGTTGAATCAATTTGAACTTCCTGAACAATTCTAGAGCTATTTAAATTTTTTCAGCGTTCCATTGTTTTGGGTTTTCGTGAACAATTTTGTTGCACATTTTTTTCTTGTCTCACTGACATGGTTAGCTGAAAAACAATTTGGGCACGATTTTTACAAAAATTAATGCGTTAAACGTTAAATTTTTATCAAACTTTTGGCCTTAAACTTTTCCGCAGTTTTGAGTGAGGTAAAATGGGGTGACTTTAATCAGGGGCGACTTTGATCAGAGTATGGCATTTGATAACTATTTGAGATCAGCAGGTCATTTTCGCTGTGTAGACAACCTCACAGCAGGGGTTATCTACTCAGCAAAAATGACCTGCTGATCTCAAATAGTTATCAAATGCCATACTCTGTTCAAAGTCGCCCCTGGTCAAAGTCACCCCACTTTACCTTATGTTTCTAGTAAAAAAATTGTTTTTGTGCCATTGGCACAAATTTTTTTAGCTTCTTTGCCAATTGGCACAAATGTCCGTGCACAAAAAAAACGCTGCAGCAAATTCGTTTTTCGGCAAGAATCACTGTTTTTTCCACATTACATTTGCACTATGATGTGGCAAAAATTTTTGAGGTCTTTACACAAATGTGGAAGAAAAATTTGGAGTTTTCATATTGAAAAAATTCATTTTGGCGCATTTTAGGAGGTCCATAGCTTAACATTTTCCGGCGCTTCGCGCCGGTTATAACCACTGTTTTTTCCTCAAATGGAGTCTTTTGAGGAAAAAAAATTTCGAAATGAGGAAAAAAATTTTGGGTATGGTTCTCATTGTGGAAAAAATTTTGGGGAATTCAAAACCGAAAAGATGCGTTTTGGTGGACTTAAAAGGGCCAGAGTCTCAAAATTTTCGGGCGCTTCGCGCCGGTCATGGGTACAATCTTGATTGTTTTCTAGCAGGCGCGGCCGTTAACATATCTACCCACTGCTTTTTTCCACATTTGCACTATAATGTGGAAAAAAATCTGGAATGTGCAAAAAATTTTTGAGGCCTTTCCACAAATGTGGAAGAAAAATTTTGGGTTTTCATATTGAAAAGATGCATTTTGGTGCGTTTTAGGAGGTGGTAATAACTTCAATAGTCAATTATTTATTACCAAGCTCAGGTGCGGCTTTTAGCATGTCTACCTTCACTTACCATTTAATCTTCAATAGTTTTCATCATCTAAAACGTATTATTTAATGTTTAATGAGCAATCTTGCATATTATATCTCCATGTTTAATGAAGATCTGCATTTTTTCCTTCATAGATTTTTTTGAAAAAGATCAACACGTCAACTTCCTCAACTTTTTGAAGCGTTTGTTCTTGACGTAAATTCAATTCAAAAGCTTCGTGGAAGAATTTTTCAAAAATTTCTACACTTCTGACTCATTGCTTCTCGGCTAAATTTATGAAAGGTTACGAACAAATTAATGGTTTTAAAATTTTTCGAACCATAAATTTCTAGAAATTACGATCTATGAACTCAAAATTTAAATCTAATTTTTGAGATATATGATCAGAATGATTTTCAGAATGATTTTAAAAGCTCAAAAATACTTAAAGAAAACGTTTAAGAGCATTTTCAAGCGAAAAACGAGGATTTTAAGAGTAAAAAAAATTTTTTCCACATGTAGAAAAAATTTGACACCTTTCCACATTTGTGGAAAGAAGTTCGTGGGAAAAAAACAGTGTATCTACTTCGACTTACTAATTAATGCTCAACAGTTTCTATCAATCAAGTTAGCTCGTTTCATTTTCTAATCGTTAATAGTCAATTATGTCGCCCAAAATTGAGATTTTTCATCAATTCTCTAAATTTTTTCTCTCGATTCTTGGAATTTTTTAAGCGTCTGCAACCTGAACTCTTGCGTTTATTGAAGATGGAAATTGAAGACATAATTCTAGACTGCGATTTTAGAACTTCTGTTTACGAATATCTGTTGGAGAGATTTATTTTCCAGCGTTTTAGAATATACAAAGCCGAAAATTTTTCCGGCGCATCGCGCCTGAATTTGAAACAGATTACACTTCATCAGTTTGATTTTAATTTATTTCTCAATGTTGTGGAGGTTCATTTCTCAACGTTTTAAAAAGTGAAAATCCAAAATTTTTTCCGGCGCTCCTCGTCGAACCAAGAACTATAGATAAAATTAAATGATTCTAATCAGTTCCACAGAAATGTTAATAGCGGATAAATTCCTGAGAATTCTATCGTTAACATGCTTCACCCGCTCCTGTAGAATATCAATATGTTCTTCACGAGCTCATTTTGACTAATATAACTAGAATTTTCTCAATTTTTTCCCTCATTTTTGCAGGTTTCTGACTACAATTGCTTGGGTATGCTCCTAAAATGCATAAAAAGCATCAGTAGTCACATTATAAACGTTTTTAAAAATGATGAAAAAAATTTTGGGTCCGGTTCTCATGTAGAAAAAATCCTCGAGGAAAAAAACGGTGATTATAACCTTAATACTTAATCATTAAGTAAGGTAAAGTGGGGTGACCTCACAGCAGGGTTGTCTACACAGCGAAAATGACCTGCTGATCTCAAATAGTTATCAAATGCCATACTCTGATCAAAGTCGCCCCTGATCAAAGTCACCCCACTTCACCTTATTTATTAAATGAGGATCAGTGTTTTTTTGGGCCAAAAAATGGTTTTTGGCACAAAAAAATTTTGAATGGCACAAAAATTTTTGACTTGTGCCAATTGGCACAAGTTTTTTGACTGGTCTAAGGATAAATTTCAATGATTTTCAGTCATTTAGGAGTTGGAAACGCAAAATTTTCTCGGCGCTTGGCGCCGAGTCAATGAGTAAGGTAAAGTGGGGTGACTTTGATCAGAGTATGGCATTTGATAACTATTTGAGATCAGCAGGTCATTACTGAATAAAAAGAAAATCAAAATCATTTATAGACGACTTATTTTCAGTTAATTTATGTGTGCTTGGATTAGTGTTTAAATTCAATGTTTGACCAAAAGTATGTAAATATAATAATTTAATTTGGGAATTGTGATGTATTAATACAATGATATTGCTGAAAATTTTTCTCTGAAAAAAATTTGGGGGGGGGGGGAATTCCCCCCCCCCCTTTCCCCCTCTAAATACGGGCCTCATCAGTGGCATTGAGAATTGAGAAAGAAACCGAAATTTTTATTTTTGGTGTTCGATTCGAACAGAAAAATAGACGTTTTGGTTGAAGAATTGTGCCAACAAATTTACGCTATACGACTTATATAGATATCCTTAATTTAATCTTTACATCGTTGTTAAAAAGAAATTTTTAGCCGGAAATTGAAGAAAAATATAAATTTCCTGACAAATTCTGTAAAAATATCTAAATTTTCGCAGCATCCGATTTCTTTCCCAATCACATAAACCGTTTTCCCGATCAGTTTTTCTTATCTCACTGAGGTGTTTGGATAAAATAAGGTAGGCACGACTTTTGTGCAAATAAGTGCGGTGAAAGAAAGAAAAACAGAAATTTATTAAATGCGAGTAAGTACAAGTGTAAATACGAATAATACAGAAAAGCTCATGGACGTGACAAAGGCACGTGCGAATTGAGCTTTAGAAAATGACCTAATTTAGACCAAAAACAGGGCATATTTTTCGAACAAATGATATCATTGGGTAAGGAATTCCAAATATCAGTTTCGCAAGCAAAAATCATGTTTTAAAGCATTAAAGTTATATTTCGATTTATACAATTTAAATAAGTTGGACGCACGATAATTGAACGGACTCAAGGTGAAAAATAAATCAGGCGGAATAACATTAAATTTCAAAATAGGTCATCAAGGCCTGATTTGTCGAGGCGCTCCTTATTAGCTTAAACCTTTATAACTAAAAAGTCTTTTTGTAAACCTTCGTTGAACTTTTTCTACCAATTTAGTATCCCCAACCAGGCACGGATTCCAGAGTGGTGAACCATATTCCAGAATAGGGAGAACATAGGATTTAAAAGCCATGATTTTTAATTCATTAAAGTTGGAGTGAAAACATTTTAAGATCAAATTTGCCACCCTAGATGCTTTTTTAACCACATAATTACAGTGGGCAGTTGCAGACAATTTTTCATTGAACATAACACCAAGATCCTTCATCTCTGAAACAGTAGGAATCAGAAAATCGTTTATATAATACTCAACTTTGGGGTTATTACTCCCAAAATGCAGAACAGAGCATTTTTCCAGAGAAATAGATACAATTGCCATTTCAATGACCATTCATAAACTTTGACAAGATCACCTTGTAGTACTTAAGCATTTTCTGTGGCATTGAATATTTTCACATCATCAGCAAAAAAATAAATTTCACTGCTAATACCATCAAATATATCATTTATGAAAATTAAGAACAATGTTGATCCCAATACACTACCCTGAGGAACCCCACTAGTAACTCAAATTGGATTAGAAAAACATATGCCAATTTTTACTTGTTGAATCCTATTAAATAGAAAACCATGTGAACATCTCAATAAAAAACCAGATATGACATAGGAAGCTAATTTTCCGACCATTTTTTCATGAGAAACAGTATCAAATGCTTTCTGAAAATCGATTTGTTGCTAATCGATGAAAATCGATCTGTTGCTAATTTTTTATCCAAATTTTTAGCCCATAATGTTTTACAACTTAAAAGCTGATGAACAGAAGAGTTTTTCTTTCTAAATCCAAATTGTCTATCATTAAGAAAATTATTTGACTCAAAATAAGCCATCAGGTCTACATTTATAATACTTTCCATAACCTTGCATGAGACACAACATAAAGAAACTGGTCTATAATTTTCTACCTTTGCTGGGTCTTTTTTTTTGAAAATAGGTACCACATTTGATGTTTTCCAAATATCTGGTAATTGTCCAGTTCTAAATGAAACTTCAAAAATTGTTCTCAAAGGTTCTGCTAAAACTAGATATAATTTTTTTCAGAAAAAAGGCACACAGACCATCAGGACCAAGAGACAGTGTAGGCTTCAAATATTTTAGAGTCAATAGGACTCTTAAGAAATCAAATTTGATTGATAAATCTTTATTAAACTGCTTTTGAGGATATTCAGGGATTTTTTCATTGTCCAAGATAAATACAGATCCAAAATATTGGTTGAATATTTCACTTTTCATTTTATCATCAGTTATATCAGACTCACCAGAAACAATAACAGGGATAGTTATTATGTTTTTATCAAACTTTTAGCAGAAAACTTTTTAAAGGTTTCAGTGTGTTTTTGGGGTGGAAATTTTTTTGTGCCATTGGCTTAATTTTTTTGGCCCTTTGTGCCCATTGGCACACATGTCCGTGCATACCTGTAAGAGGTCCGACCAGTTGGGGGGTAAACCCGAAATTTTGGGGCCCCAACCCCCCCCCCCCCCAATTACAGGCATGTGTCCGTGCACAAAAAAACACTGATGAAGAACCGCATTTTTTCCTTCATAGATTTTTTGATTAAGATCAACACGTCGACTTTCTTAACTTTTTGAACCGTTTGTTCCTTTCTTAACGTAAATTAAACTAAAGCTTCTTGGAAGTATTTTTGGAAAATTTCTACGCTTCAGACTCATAACTTTTCGGCCAAATTTATGAAATGTTACGAACAAATTAATGGTTTTAACATTTTTCGAATAATAAATCTCTAGAAATTATGATTTATGAATACAAAATTTAAATCTAATTTTTGAGATTTGTTCGGAATGATTATCAGAATGCTTTAATTAGATCAAAAATACTTAAATAAAGCGTCTATGAGCCTTTTCAGGCGAAAGAAACGAGGATTTTAAGGCAAAAACTTGTCATCAAAAAATTTTCCACATGTGGAAACAGTGTTTTTTTAGCAGCACACCCATTAGCAATGCCGCTAATGGCAGTTGGACTCCATTAGCGCAAAAAAATTTATTAGCGCACAGTAGTTTATTTCTTTTTACAATAGTGATCAAGTTATTACTGACTGTATTACTGATTATTGAGAAATGTGTTATTGTAAACTTATTTCTTGACAGCGTTTTTTAAAACGTACCTACCTGTATTCACAGGGCCGTAACCGAGCAAGTGAAAAATTTTAGGTTTTTACATTCTAAAAGGCTGGAAAATGAATCTTCATAACAATGACAATAAATCGGAATGAAACTAATGCATCGTAATACCTTTCTTATCCCGGCGCGCAGCGCCGGCAAAATTTTCGGATTTTTGTGTTCCAAAATGCTGGAAAATGTTCCCAACAATTATTCCTGGATAGAAGCTCTAAATCTACAGTCTTTTAATGATGTTTTTACCGTTTTTTAATTGCAGATTGGGAAGGTTCAGGTTTCAAAACAATGGAAAACTCCAAACGAAGCGAAAGAATAAAGTGATGAAAAATTCAAATTATCAGCAAATTATTGACTCTTGACCAAATTAGTAAAAAAGAGATGAGGTAATTCAATTGATAGAAACTGATGAAGGTTAATTAGTAAGTGGAAATAGATATGCTAACAGCCGCGCCTGTTAGAAAGCAATGACTGTTATAGTCATGACCGGCGGAAAATTTTGAGGTTTTGAAAGGAAAAAAATTTTTCCTTATGAGACAAATGCCCAAAATTTTTTCTCATTTCGAAATTTTGTTCCCTAAAAGATCCCATTATGGAGAAAATGGTGCTCCAAACGAGACGAGAGAAAAAATTCTAAAGATTGATGGAAATTCTCATTTATCGGCAAAATGTTTTCTTCTAACTAATTAAAAAGAGATGAGGTACAATTCAATTGATTGAAACTGCTGAATGTTAAGTAGTAAGTGGAAGTAGACATGCTGATGGCAATGTCGGATAGAAAACAACGACCGAAGCGCCGGAAAATTTCGGGATTTTTCTCTGTGAGAGACACGAAATCGACATATATAACAAAGTCCCAACGGCCTTGTATATTCACCATTGTAAATTTTGAAATGAAAATTCGGTCATTAGCGCTCTGCGCTAATGACCAAAATTTTTCATTAGCGCGGGCCGTATTTTATTAGCGCTGCGCTAAAAAAACTGTGTGGAAAAAAATTTGACCTCTTTCCACATTTGTGGAAACAAGACAGTGGCAAAATACGTGTTTTTTGTGGACCAACATGTGCTAGTTGGCACAAGACGCACTTGCAATAGGGGAGACCCTCTCCCCCAACTCGGTTGTACCAATATGTTGGACCCTCCCATCGCTACCGGCCGTTTCACTACCTTTTTTTCTCGACGATTTTTTTCCACATGAGAACAAGACCCAAAATTTTTTCCTCATTTCCCAAAAATTTTGTACATTTAAAAACGTTTATAACGTGACCATAGACGGTTTTTTATACATTTCAAGAGTATAACCATAACATTCTGATGTTTCCGGGGTCGGCAACCTGCTAAAATGACAGAAAATTCTAGTCAGGTCAGTCAAACTGAGCTGATGTATTCAGTGTTTTTTTTTCTGCACCGGGCTTTCTGCACAGTGCAGAAAAGCCAAAAAAAGTTTTTGCACTACGGTTTTCTCCTCTTACCACTGCTTTTTCCCCGGGTCTTTTCCCTAAATGGGGAACCGGAGATCTTTCACGTTTTCATCTGCCGACTTCTATAAGGGGAAGTTTGAGTAAGTAAAATAGTCAACTCCGAATGCAATGAAATTTTGGTGTGTAGCACTGAAAAATATGTCACTAGTTGGGGAGTTATCATTATCGCGTATATGCACGTAATTATACTCGAACAGTGATTGGAAGAATTCCGGCTTACTAATTAGCCAGAAGCTTCCATCTTTCCTGACTGTAATCGACTAGAAACTGAAAATTCGGAAATTCTCATCAACACGCCTGTGTAGGAATTAACGTTCGTACTAACCTTGCTTTTACACACATATAATCAGACAGAATATACTAGAACACCAAACGTGTGGATGCTTTTTTTAGATAGTTTGAGGGTTCACTAGTTCTTCGTCGTCAGTAGCATAAACGTGCTTACATGTGAAATTATCTATTATAGTAAATTTGTAGGCCAAAACGAAAACCAAAAGTTGTGTGTTCTGAGAACGAACCATTTTTAACATATATAATTTTTAAAACGCGTAGGCACAGACGGCCCGCCTCATAATGGTCTAGTTACATTACATACATATGTATACCAGTGTTTTTTTTGTTCAAGCCCCCTTGTACCTGTACAAAGATTGGCCAAAAACTCTTTGTACGAAGAATTTTTTTTGTACAATAAAAAAACCACGATCTTTTGTGTATTTCCGCACAAACCTTCTTCCTGATAGCACTCGAATTCATTTCCTTCATAATCATTTTACAAATTAAGAAAATTGTTGTGTGGGTCAGTAAATTTATCCTCTACTGGCGGCCCACACATACAATGTAGTTGAGGTATCTATTACGCTGGCCGATTAACATTTGTTCATAAACAATCGACAGTAAATAAGGACGAAAAGAAGACGATAAGAGACGAAATAGGACGAGACGAATGAATAGTTGGCCAAAGGCCCAACTATATATACAGGAAAAACGACGCGAACATAAATACCTAGGTCCGCGGTGGACCGGAAATACTACACGGAAATGTGGGCGAAATTTGCATGCCCAGAAACTATATTCACGTGCACCAGGATGATGTGCACGGGCAAACACATCAAAAATATACTCATACTCTCATAGATCTGAAAAGCTTCAGGTTAAACCTGAAATTTCTGAAAATTACTTCCATGATGCTTTTAAATCCAAACTCAGCTTCGTGTTTAAAATTATAGTTAAAAAATAGATTTTGACCTTCTGAAATGTGTTATCTCTGCATAGGTCAGAAGACGTCAGCAATATAACTGGTCTATTGGCTTCTACCCGTAGGTCACTCATAGGAGCTTCCTACAGGTAACAGGCTGAACACAGTGCAACACTCCTCTGGCATCTAGCAGAACTGAACACAATCTTCAGTCACTAATAAGTAACTGGAATGACACAAGCTTGCTATCGAAAAGCAATCAAGGTTGCCCCAGATGCTTTCTGCTGGGTAACACAAAATACTAGAAACACTCACTACAATAATTTATGGAAAGACCAGGGACCTACCTTGGTATGGAATCCAATAATTTGGCGCACCCTTCAGCCTAATGCAGGAGTAATATCATTAATAATAATAATAATACTAATAAATACAATGCTATGTAAATTGGTCAGTGCTGTCGGCTACTCGGCTTTGCCCAACTGAAATTGCAAAAAACTTAGCTTCACCAATTTTGCATAGATGTGGGATGACTGCTACCATATTGTACACCTAACAAATGCACCAAAATTTGTCTTTTCCATACAGGATTAACCAACCCCTATTTTGCCTTTTCCAGAATTTTTTTCTCCAGAAAGCATGATTTGTAGAAAAATAGTGGATTGACCATTGCAAAGCATTATAAAATAAAATCCGGCACGTAGCACCGGAAAATTTTACAGTATTTTCTGATACTACAGTCTGGAGAAGCGTTTTCTGACCAGATAATGTCGACAAAATCTTTTTGTACTTTGTACAAAGATTGCCAAGAAAATCTTTGTACGGAGCCAAACATGTTTGTCTCGTACCAAAAAAATAAACAGTGATATATACTGTTTTTAACTTTTTCATAGCGAAATGAAAGATCGTTTTTTAGGAATTATATAATCAGAGATGCTGCGAAATTTGCGGACAAAAATATCACGACTAACGTGGAAAAGTGTTTTGATCGCCATTCTGTTTAATTTGTCTGAAGCTGTCGATCGGAGCGCCTTCAAAACGTGCAACGAAGCTTCGTTCTGCAGGTTAGTTTGCAGTAGAGATGTATCGGGGATCAGGACCCGAAATTACCCGACTATTTTGCTTGGTTTGGATCCGATATTCTTAGAATTTTGGACCCGGACACGATATTTTCAAAATTCTGGACCCGATACATCTCTAGTTTGCAGCGCTTACATAACTCGTAGTTTTCATTCGCGTTGGTCATATTCCCGAAAAGGTTTTTAAAACTCAAGGTCGACCTCATGAAAACTTTTAAAATGCATCAAGGAGAGCATTTCCTTGCGTTTCAAATGCCAGAAATTTGAAACTTTCCCGCGCTATGTGCCGGTAATACGATTGAGCAATACTTTTTTTCAGACGTCCCTATGGTCGAAGGTCCAGTTGGGGGTAAAATCGTATATGGTAGGTAGTACCTATCCCATGCCGCACCGTGACCTTATTTTGCTCACTGTGTGGCGTCGCAAGGGGTGTATATTTCGGTGCCTCCCTGATTACAGTAGGTGTACAGCTATGTACAAAGTACAAATCACTGATTTTCGAGTACCTTGGCCAATTTCTTATGCTCACCTTACAAAACGCACGGAAATTGTTTTTTCACGTCGAATAATCAACATCCCCCCTCCCCGTCTGAACATTTTTCCAGAAGGAGCACAATTTTGGAGAATCTCAAGAATTACAACGAGGCACCAGAAAACTGTAATTTCGACCAAATGTATTTATATTTTCTACAAACATACCACAAAAAATCTTTGTACGAAGCCAGACAATCAAAAACCAATGATTCCAAAATTTCGAGAATATCGGGTCCGGGTACGGTTCCGGGTCCAAAATTTTAAAAATTTCGGATCCGGGTCCAGCAGAATAGTCGGGTAATATCGGGTCTCATTTCGGTTCCGGGTACTTTTATACTTTTTAAAACAGTTATCTGTGCAATAGACGTGTATATCTTCACGTAATAAAAACTAGAGATGTATTGGGTCCAAAATTTTGAAAATATCGGGTCCGGGTCCAAAATTTTAAGAACATCGGGTCCGGGTCCGACAAAATCGTCGGGCAATTTCGGATCTCATTTCGGGTCCGGGTCCTCGATACATCTCTAGTGGACACCCTAAACGAATTTTTCTCATACTGACCACACACTGTCAAAAAAATGGCAATCTTCCTAAAAGTGCCCACTTACTCATTTCCTTCAAATTGGCTTTCCCGTTATGACACTTCCCTAAATTTTGTGCAGTAGTAAGTAATTTTTGTCCCATTCCACTCGACCAGTAAGTCATTCTTACCGGGGTGGTAACTGAATTTCCAAACCTAAGACAGGAGTAATAACCCCCCATACCTCATAACGGGCGCTCTGCTTTTCTGTAACTCAAGCATACATTTAACGGATCTCCGAGATCTGGAAGTGTAAAACGACTTTTTTATGAGTTTGATCATCGATTGCCTAAACTTTTATGGGGGTCATTAAAGGAAAAAAATTCGATTTTCCGCATAAGAAGTCCGAAAACGGTTCAAAAATAGTAGTTTTTGTTTATAAAGATATAAAAAGTATATAGCGCGAAACGCTAAAAGTTGACATTTTTGACCTTTTCTGTTCAAGAATGTCTTTTTCCACCAAAAATTATCATTTCTTTAGTTATTTTTCGACCAAACCCATTTCGGCCATATGATTGGCAAATTTTTAGGGTCACCGCCATATGACCGACGATTTCTGGGGTTCTTATAGCACTTCCCTTCCCACAATTACATGTATGAACTCAAGCGGAGCCTAAAAATGCATCAAGACAGGGAGAGCATCTTTGCGTTTAAAAGATAGAAATGTCGAATTTTTTTAAAAAATTCAAAAATTTTAATCTGCTTCGCCTAAAAAATATGGCCTCGCCCCTTGGGGTACTCCCGACACAAATTTCGGTCCTCACACTTCCTAATCAAAGTGGATTGAATGTTGGAAAAGTATTTTTCCTGACATTTTGATAGATTAACTCATTGAACTTTTTCACTCCATCAAAGACCATCCACCCCTTTCATCGTTGGCACGTATGAGATGTGTTCGTTTGTTGCGTGCTCTAATTTGTTCGAAAAAATTTCCACTGCAGCAATACTAAATTGGAGTCATAATTTTTGCAACCTTTTGTCTGCTTCTACTGTTCATTACATGTTTTCGCATCTATTTTAGACGGCATAGAAGCTCGTCTGCTCCTCATCCGCCGTATAGAGCCCTTGCAGATACTATCGATATTGTTGGTACAGTGATCATCAATAGAAATTGTTGCAACAACATTCTTGATCGGCATTCTCCAATTTCAGATTCTAGCTTTAACATTGTGTTAGAAAATACAGTTCATAAGCGTCGCTTATTCTTGAAAGTTAGTTCCTACGGCGACGGCCGAATAGGCGCTATAATCGACGAAATAGAACCGTTGAGGCCGCGGTTCAGGGCCACTGATTCATTCGCGAGACCGCCCGTAAAGCGTGGGTGAGCCAAAGATTCTTGTGCATTATTTGTAATAACTTCAACCTTATTTCTTCATAACCTTTCAAGGAAAATTTACATACAAAGAATTTTACGCTTATTAATTTTGAAGTCAATTCCGAATTATATTACAAAAATTCATTTTTTTCTCAGCTGAACGAACGCGTGATTGTTTTTGCGAATGCTTGGGGATTTTCTTAATTACATATTCATAATTATATTTTAGTTTTCGAAATACATTCATGGATAGCGCTTCAACGACATTAGTAACCTTGGATCATCAAAAAATTGTTATCCACTTTGATCCGTTCCGATTAGACATTTTGGACAATGATGATGTTGTTATGACTATGAATTCTCAATCGCTATTGAAAGTGGAACATTTCCAAAACAAGCCTATGTAAGCAGTACCTCTTTTCGGCTCTCTGTCCAATATTTAGCCATAATGAATATTGATTCGCTTTGTAGGAAATCGGAGGAAAAGCAAAATGAAAGCCTTGTAAGTTACTACTTATTTTTATAGAGGAACAAGATGTCAACAAAGCCGTTGCAAAAATCAGACTAGATTTAATTTTTTTGGTTACAAATATTTTAACTAAATTTCAATGTTTCTTGTTTTGACTATTCTGTACTTTGAAAGTTGTCGAATCTCGTTGAAAGTTGCTTTCAGTTGATTTGTACTTTCATTTCGAATTTTTTTAATCTGTCATGATTGTGAGTTCTCATTTTCATTTCATGCAACAAGACAACTTTAATAACTGGCCAAATCAAAGAAATTGGGATGTGCATGGGCTCGTAAGATTTTTTGTCAGTTTTCTTAGAGCTCAACTACTCCACAGAAAATTATTTTTAAACGGTTTTATGCTCACATTAGCTGAATTGAGCTCATTATTTTTCTATGAAATATTCGTTTTTGTCTGATAATTTTCTGCCGAAAATAATGAAGGTCTTGTTTATCATGCTTGACTAATGTTTATGTTCCAGAAATCTATCATAATTGCATGCGTGCTTTTTAACTGGGTTTTTTACGAATCAATCTCTAACAGTGTCACGCCATGGGTCGACAGATTATTTTTCCTCATGTCGGGGGCTCGCATTTAGAAAAATAGTCTTTTTTGATTCTTCCACTTTTTGGTGCACTTGCACTTTCTTGTGATCTCACTTTTTGCTCTGTCTCCGCCCCTTTTAGCTCTATCGTCTATTTTGGCGGCCTCTAAAAGCATTACGAAATCGAATTTTTATTCAATCTTCAAAGGAAACGCCATCAGAATCTGTCAAGAAGGATGATGCCGAAAAATCGGAGAGCGAAACGGCTACGGCTGCCACTTCCACGTCAGAAGAAAATGCAGAAGCTATAAAAGTGACTGAAGAAGAAGGAATGTGGGACGAACATTATAAATCTCATTTCGACTCGAAACCCTTTGGTAAGGTTCAGAATTGATCGTTCAGTCTATATAAATGTCATTTTTCGAAGAATGAAGAAGGGTAATTAATAGTTGGATTGGAAAACATGAATTCGTTCAAATTTTCGATACCTCAAGGTTGGAATGATGCAGACTTTTGAATTTCAGTAAATAAAAAAATTCTGGCATTTCGAAACTTGGGGATGAAACTTTTTTCTTTTTTTTTGTGACTGGCAAAAGTTTTTATGATCGTAAATGTTGCAGTTTTCTTTAAATAGTATTTTTTGGCTCTATGTGAGTTTTCATTATCTTCGGTTTTAGGAGCCAGCTCTGTCGGCGTTGACATCAGTTTTATCGGTTTCAAACACGTTTATGGTATTCCCGAGCACGCGGATAGCTTCGCGTTGAAGTCCACGACGTAAGTGAAAGTTTTTTTCGAAAAAATTTGAAATATATGTCTGTTTTTTATAGCCACACGGAACCCTATAGACTGTACAATTTGGACGTGTTCGAGTATGAGTTAAATAATCCGATGTCGCTTTACGGTGCTATTCCATATATCATGGGTCACAGGTTAGTGCAATTAATTTTACAAGAAAACGAAACGATTTCGTTTGAATAATTCAAAAGTAAATTAAGAAGCGATAAAGATGTTTGTTTACGTTTAGTATCATGTCCTTTTCGAAGAATGATGTATACATCATAATGTATGGCTATGCTATGTCTATGGATATGGCCTTTAAATTCTGGGGAATTCTGTGGGAAATATTTAAATTTGTTTCCTTTGAAAAATTTTAGACTTTGCAATTATTCTACGTTTTATATTAGCTTTCATTTCGTGTACGGTTTCTACGATATGTTTTCGTCGGTTCTGATCATTTTTTCGCTTTGCAGTGAAGAAAGATCTGTTGGCTTATTGTGGCTCAATCCGTCTGAAACATGGGTCGATATTAAATCAAGCGTTGCCGATAAGGTACGTATGCAGAAAGTTTTCACGCCTTGTCTCGATGGTTATCGAAGATACAAGTTAATTTAGAAGTTCTTACAGTTTTTCAAGATTTTTCTGCGCCAAAACTCTTTTCTTTCACACATATACATAGCTGGACCGTAGGTGCAACTGGATGCAACTCGGTACCAGATGAGCCAATGCTCAACATTAAATCGCACCAACGATCTAGATAGCAGATAGGGATGTATCGGGTAGCATATTTCGTAAATATCGGATCTGGGTCCAAAATTTTAAGAATATCGGGTTCGGGTCCATGTCCAAAATTTTGAGAATAGCGGGTTCTTTCTTCTACAGTTGAAGACACCCCGTTTCACACCACTTGAGGTTAGTCAGATAAAGATAAATGAAATGATAATCGATTGTAGTACCTTTCAAATACAACAAAATGCGTTGGAATAACTCTTGCGTTTACCTGTAAATAAACGTCAAGGAACGACTTGATTTTTTGAAATTTAATGAAAATTTTTGATCTTTCATTTGAAGCATGCCGTTCAGCAATTGTCAAAGCTAGACAAATGAAAATTTATGAAGACTTCAAGCCATATTTTTTCTTCTACTTTTTCTCAGAACTTTATTGATTGGGAATTTATTCAGATTCAAAAAGATATTGGAATGACAGTGCAGCGTGTGACAATCGCTACAACTCCCAAAACGGTACACAAATCAGATGGAAATTTTAACATAATATGCTGGACTAGTGCCTACAAATGCGATGAAAAAATTGTTCGGGATCCTATGGGAAAGTGTCCGGAAAGAGGTCCAAACGATTTTTTCATGCTTTTTCCACCTCCTTTTGGACGCTAAAAAGTGTAAAACGTATAAAGTACAAAATTATAAAAAATTTTCAAACTCAGTATATGTTTTAAATCCAAGTCGGTCTCACAATAATCTAAGCAATAAAGTTTCGATTTGTTACTTCTCATATTTCAGTAGTTAATTGAACTGTCATCACATTCTTTAACATGGATATTTGTTTTCAGCTGAATGACTATTTTATAAATCTGACCCGAATCAGAATTGTAACAATTTTTTCTGGTCCGAGTCCAAAATTTCAAGAATATCAGGTCCAAGTCCAACAAAATGGTCGAATAATTTCGGCTCTCATTTTGGGTCCAGGTACCCGATACATCTCTAATAGCAAGCCAAACAATAAGACAATTAATAAAAACGGTATAAGCGGCTAAATAACTCACTGAAAGTCAAACAGTCAGTGAAATAATCAGATATACATAGCTTATGAAACAGCCAGCCAAAGAGTAAACATAAGAACCACTGAACTGTTTATGGCATGGAAAGATGGAGTCAAACAACAGACGACGAAGGCGCCCTTGAAAGAACCAACCAACCAAACTTTTCGGCTGTCTTTTACCACATGAAACATTGCAGTTTGCTCAGCTATTCTCTCACATGATAAAGCGCTTATATGTTTTTTGTACATTGCAGCTTTTGACCTACAGTTTTTGCACCGTTCTCATATACATACTTTTCTTTATTTTAGAGCTTATTCCGTAGCTTATTAGACAAATTTAAATCTGATCCCGAAATACCTCAAGTTGAAACGCATTGGATTTCAGAAGCTGGTCTAGTCGAAGTCTACTTTTTCATGGGACCTTCACCCAAGGACGTTTTCCGACAGTTTACTGACTTTTTCGGTGCAATGCCTTTGCCACCGGTAAGCTATTGCCACCAGTATCTTTCTCGGATCCATAAATTTTTGATTAAAAAGACTTCGGCAAGAGCCACAAAAATTTGTTTAGCATTTGTGAAAAGACTCTAAATTTTTTTAATTCTGGAAAAAAATTTTTACTATAGGTTATCTGTGGAAAAAAACAATGTGGAGAACAATTTCCCGTCATATGTATTAAAAACATACTTTGAATGCAAATTTTTGATTCTTTTTCTAGCTCTTCTCAATCGGTTATCACCAATGTCGTTGGAATTACAATGACATGGAAGACGTGAAGACTGTCAATGAAAAATTCGATGATTATAACCTTCCAATGGATACAATGTGGCTCGATATTGAATACACTGATGGCAAAAAGTACTCTCCAGTCTCTTGTTCATTGTGTTGAGAGTTTTCGCTATTGTAACTCACACTTTTTCTGTAGATATTTTACTTGGGACGATAGAAAATTCAGCGATCCTCGAAAAATGATCGAAAATTTGGAAGCTAGATCGCGAAAATTGGTCGTCATTATAGATCCTCATATCAAAAAAGAGAATGACTATGCGGTTAGCATTTACTGATTTTTTTTACTCCCGTTTTAATAAAAATTTGCGTACGTCGATTAGGTTTATAAAGATGCCAACGATCTCGGATATTTTGTTAAAGACCGCGATGATAGGGTTTTCGAAGGATGGTGTTGGCCTGGTATGGTAAAAATTAGCGAAGAGTTTCGCTCCATGAGAAACCGTATCTCGATGATTCTGAAAATGTTTCATTCAATGTAATCTAAAATTATGGATAAAAATATGATGTCTAGACTATGGTGCTGTACTAATTTCAGCGTGTCACTGATTTGTTTCAGGCGCTTCAATGTATCTCGATTTTCTCAACCCGGTCGTTCGCGATTGGTGGGCTGATAAGTATAGTTTGGAGTATTTCAACGGTACGACAGATTCTGTACATATCTGGAACGATATGAATGAACCGTCGGTTTTCAATGGTCCTGAAGTAATTTTTTATTGCTTTTTCACGTTTTCAAATCTTTGAAGAATCATAATTCGACAGGTTACCATGCATAAAGATTGCAAACATTACGGAGGCTATGAACATAGAGAGATTCATAATATGTACGGATTTTATAATGTAGGTTTTAGCTTTTTCTTCATTCGTGGAGATAACTTATTTCTAATTTATGAAATTCTAGCATATGGCTACTTACAAGGGGCTGTTGAAACGTACTGGCGGCAAGAAGCGGCCATTTATTCTGACGAGATCTTTTTTCCTCGGGAGCCAGAGATACGGTAGTTATATTGCGTTTTTTGAAACTTATGTGAATCATCTAACACGTTACTACTATACAATCATCTCGATTTACAAAGCTTGTGCTTCTTCATTGAAAATCTCGATATTTCGGCAAATTTTTGTATAACTGTCTTCTAGTTTTGATCTCGATTATGTTGGATAAAGTATAGACAGACTGGAAAGTTTTTGATCCCGAATAATAAATCTTCCGATGTTAAAAAAGAATTTAATGCTTATCTTCATCGTCCTTCTTCTGTGATAACCAGGCCTGTAGGCAAGGGGTTTGGGGGTCATAGCCTTCCCTCCAAATGTTCCGAGTGTTACAAAAAAGCAACGGTTTTTTTCTTCAAGAAAAAGCCCGAGTCAGAAATGTCAATTTTACGTTAAATTGGGTGAAAAAAAATGTGTGCCCCCCCCCCAAAAAAAACTCCTGGCTACAGGCTTGGTCATAATTATTTATTTCTAGCTTCCGTCTGGACTGGGGACAATACGGCCGATTGGTCGCATCTGAAAATCGCATTTCCGATGCTGTTAAGTTTGAGCGTAGCCGGTATACCATTCGTTGGCGCTGATGTTGGCGGGTTTTTCAAAAATCCGGGCGAAGAATTACTCGTGCGGTGGTACCAGGTATTGTAAACATCCCAAAAATGACTGCCAATTTGAATTCTTGGTGCATGTGGGTCAGAAGTCCCAAAATCAAATTTCCTGATAGTGGTAAAGTTCAAAATTTCTAGGAGTGGGCCGGTGATACCGGTATAAATGTTTACTGAATAATACAGTTTTCTCAAAATCGTTTATCTAGCGATTCATTCTTGGAACTCTAGGTATTAATCGGCCGATCCTTAATTTTTCACCTCTCCTAAAGTACTGGGTCAGGACCGGGTCGGTCAATTTAGTAATAATTTAATCAGGCAGAATTATTGCCGGTAAGAGTAGCAAGTTAAGAATAGTGATGTTCCTCGGACATTTTTTGGCATTCGGATATCCGAGTTTTTGGAAAGTTCGGACATCCGGATGCTGCACAAATTCAAAAAATCGACTTGCGTTGACTGTTTTTTAATGGTATTCCCCAGCAAAAATATTGTCAGTGGGAGTTGAAAAGAATCTACTATAATGTCATTTGAATGAAATTAATGAAAAATGGACTGGATGAACACTTTTCAAAATCTAGCTATATTAGCATCATCTGAGCATTGGTAAAATTGAGAAGTAAGCTTTTAAAATGTTTTTTGGTGTTCACCAATCATCACTAATGATGATAATAAATTTTTAAAATTCTTCCATTGAAAATTACCTTACTAACTTGACAATTATCAAATGAAGAACAAATAAGAATAAGGTCATCAGAATCAGAAAAGTATAACTATGTTTAAAACTTGGGAACAGTGATGCAAAATTTTGAAATTTTGACTTTCTAAGCAGAATGCACTTTTTTCGTATTGACGGCCAAATTTTTCTTCTGCGTTGGTTGAAATAGCTCAGATCTGTTTTTACAAGTGTGAACAGGAAAAACGATACATGTGTTTGTCGATTGTATCACAGCTTGGCGTTTTCCGTAACTTGGAGCCTTGTATTTTTCTTTGGCGTCCATGCAATGAAAGAAATATTATTCAATAAATTTCAAAGTACTCAGATAGATTAAAAAATTATTGATTGAAAGAGAGGAAAGTATATACAGTTGCTCAAAGTTTTCAAAAACCTGCTTTTACTGTAGTAGTGTTTTTCCGGGGGCTTCCGAATTTCCATTCTGATTCTTATAGTTTGCGTGACCAGGGCGAAAAAATCGGGAAAAAGAGCCATTTGTGTAAGAAAAAACTGAAAAGAAATTATAACAGTAAACAGAGTAGATTATAGATGAAATTTGAATTCTGTGATCAGGAAACTTCATTCTGAAATCAATAATTCTTTTTTTCATCTCATTTTCCAACTGGCAAATATTGGATACAATCCAACGGTGTACGAGACTATATGGAAATTAGCATTTTGAACCGAATGTGCTGAAAGTCTACTACCTACAGCAGCTTGTTTTTTGAGTGGGGTTGGATTCAAATTCCAGAGTCTGGAAGGGCAGACATGGAAAAAATGTTTTAATATAAATTCTCCGTGTGATTCATTTCAACTGAGAAATGGCACTGTTAATGATTACAAATAAAAGCAGACACATGGGGAAATTTAGAATAAAAAAAATAAAAAGACAAGAGAGAATAAATTGAGAATAAAGATAGAAAAAACTGTAAGTTTGTTCATGAAAGCATAATATGTTTACCGCTAGCTCTCAACTTTTTCGTTTGATCACTTCGCATTTTTGAATTAGTTCGATTTGATTTAACTCACCTTTTCAACGAACTTATTTTGTGCTTTAATTTTCATATTTTTATTCGTCATTTGTGTTAAAAGCTTTCCATGAAATGGTCAGGTATCCGGATATTTTTTCATATCCGGATATCCAACCAGATGTCCAAATAATCCGACGAACATCACCAGTTACGAATACATTAAAATCTCAAATAAAATATTATCGATCAGAACTATTTTCTCAATGAGTGAATGAGACGTAAATCAGAACTAGACATCCATATTTATGCACTAATGCTGTTTGTGGAGACTTGGGGGTCAGTCAATATGAGCAAGTCGGATCGGTCAGTGTTTCGAATCAGCGCGTCGTAAATACAAAAAAGTTTCAGTGTTGTTGATCGATCGATTAATCGATGCTTAATTTTAAAAGTTGTCCAAAACTAAAGCGCACATTATATCTCGAACGGCAAAAACATAAGGTATGACCATACGTGCACAGCATAGAAATTCTGCTATGGGTCAGTCAGGACAGGGGGTGGAATACAAATTTTTTTTGTCGTTCCTGATAATGAAAAAAGGTCTTAGAAAGGTCTTCTAACGTCCAAACAGCATATTTTCACAACTACATTAGTCAGATATGAGAAATAATTTACTTAGACAGCACTTTTTGAAGTTTTAATGTTACTCCTTTGGAATCAAGTATGCTTTGTTTATAAAAATTGTTAAACTACAGCATCATTTCCATTTTTATGACGACTTTCTCTTCTCTCTTGCTCATTTTCCTTCGTCAACTTCTCAATCATAGCCAGTTGAGTCAAATCTGCTGGAGGTCAACAAGAATCTGCTGGGGGTCAAACCCCCCCCCCCCAAATCTCCCCCACGTTCATGCATGGGTATGACTCGCGCATGACTAAGCACTTTACTCATCCCGTAAAAGTAGACTGTCAAAAAAGGGAAGCTGTGTGGAAATCCCATTGGTGTAGATAATGAAGCAACCGATGCCACCGTAAAAAGTACCACATTTATAATTCAGTGACTACGATTATCCGCATTTTCAAATTGTTATAAGGCTAGTATAACTGGAGTCAGACTGTCCCATAGGGAGGGGTATGAGGGGGTATAACCCTTACCTAAAGTCCTAAAAATTGGTCGCTGGTTGCAATCTAATCTTGGGGACCTCTGACTGGAGTGGTTATATGTTTGCCAAATGACGTTAATATTGTCTCGTGAGTCTTCTTGTCTTTCAGCTTTTGTCAGGAATCTTGGACTTTTTTCTATTTCAACATTAACAGTTGAATTGGAATCCTGCTATTTATGCTTGCTTTTTGAACAGGTCTTATCAGTATGAACTGTGAACTTTAGCGATGTATCATAGTTCCAGAAAAATATCTTTCCGAAACGCCATCTTGTGTGAACGAGAACCTGGCTTAAATTTTGGACAGCTATCTGTAAATACGTGATACTGAAATACGTGATACTGAAATCAAGACTTTTTTATCGTCTTGGAATTCCTACTTTACAAATTCAAAAATACTTTGAAGCATACCTGTGTATTGCATACCTGAACAAATCCTATCGGTTCATCTGGTACCAGCCAGCCAAAAAATTTGGTTGGTTGCCAAATCTTTTTGGTGGTTGTTAAGCCAAACAGGGGTAGCGAAGGGAATCAGATTTAGAATCATTTATCTTGTACAAAATAAAAAATAAAATATAATCAGAATCATTTATCTTGTACAAAATATACAGAATGCACTCAACATTGATTTCCAAGCTTATTTCAGAGTCTACGCACTTTTTAGGACGTTCCATTGTACCTAGCAAACCTGGAAAACCCACAAGGTCAGACGAAAAAAATATGCTTGAAATCATAAAAAGTCAGAGAATTTGAAAAAGTGAATTCTGGTGCCTTTTAGAAGGTCAAAATCTCAAAATTTTCTAGTGTATCGCATTAATTGATTCCCTGATTAACTGGTTGATTCCCTGATCGGTTGTTTGATTCCCTGATTAGTTGATTGATTCTACGATCGGTTGGTTGATTTCCCGATTAGTGGGTTGATTCCTTGATTAGATTGGGTAGTTGACTAATTTTCTGGTTAGTTTGTTCACTAATCCCTGATTTGTTGGTTGATTCCCTAATCGATTGGTTGACTTCCTGATTGGTGTGCTGATTCCATGGTTGGATTTGGTGGTTGGTTTGTTCATTGTGATTCCCTGTTTAGCCGGTTGATTCTCTGATTCAATCGTTGGTAGGTTGATTCCCTGGTTGATTGTTACGCTAATTCCTTGATTGGTGGGCTGATTTCCTGATGCAATGGTTGGTTGACTGATTGATTGCTTGCTTACCTAGTTAGTTGTTGGTTGGTTCTCTGGTTAGTTGGTTGTTTATCATATTCTCCGTTTGGTTCATTGGTTCATTGGCTCTCTGATTTCCTGATTAATATACTGGCTGGTTGGTTAATCGATGTTCTTGCTAGTTAGTTGGTTCTCTGATTTGTTGATTGGTTGATTATCTATTGCTTGGTTGATTGATGGATTGTTCCATAATAATTTGGTGATTGGCTTATTTCCTAGTTGGTTAATTATCTAGTTTTTAGTGGTTTATGGTCTATCTCGAAGTCCTCTATCCTGCTTTTGCTGTTAAAATCGGTTCACACACAAAGTATGATCTGGTGCTGAGAATCAAATCATCTGGTACCGAAGTCCCCTCATCTAGTACCGAGTTGCGTCCAGTTGAACCTACTGTCCAGGTATGGTGTATTGTCAGTCACCGTGAGAGGAACGAACTGGAATTTTTTCAGGGTTAGTAAAGGGTCTTGTAACTGGTATTGTCTAAGAAAACTTGAGCACAGAACGCTTCAACAGCCAAAGTCCACTGGTAGTAACTGGGCTACTGTCGAAAAAGTGAAAGTAGAGCAGCCTGTGGGTTAAAAAGACTGTTACCAACATTGTTCGAAAAACCCAGGCGGTAAATGCTTGTCTGTCAGAATCCATGAGTTGTAAATGAGCTACCGCTAGGCCCGGTAGGTGTAATACCTCTATTACCCCCCAGTGGACAGGTGTGCTTTATTTCTAGAGATGTCTCTCCAAACTACTGGCATTACAGACAGTTTAAAATTCGAAGATGAAACTTATTATTCGGCTGCCTTTTGTCGATTGCATAATTATTTCCGTAGAAGACCATTAGAATTTTGATAATGTGGATTATTTGATATGACACGTACATATTAACATCAGGGCAGATTTTGTCTGTCACGGGCCGCAGAGTCGATCACTGGTGGCTAGTTTCTATATTTTTAGGCTGGTGCATTCAATCCGTTCTTCAGGGCGCACGCTCACATTGATACAAAGCGTCGCGAACCGTGGCTTTTCTCGGAATCTTCCTTAAATATCATAAGAGACGCTTTGAAAATCCGCTACAAAATGTTGCCATATTGGTGAGTCATCGTTTTTTCAAATTTTCCTGCCATGAATGAGTGTTTTAACTCTATTAAAACGCTAGCTTTTAGCAGACATATAAGGTTTGAACAGCTGCATAGAATTTTTTAATCCAAGACAATTAAGATTTTGTGCAAATAGGTTAAATGCACTCCTTTATGGTTCAAAGGAGCACTTTTGTGCATACATGTAATTCGGAGGAAGTGCTGTATGAACCCCTTTTAGAAATCATCGACCATATGGCTTGCCATTAGGCGACCCCCTCCCCGCGATTTTCCAATTATACGGCTAGCCATATAGTTTTTTCCAATCCTACGGCTAGCCATATGGGACCCCCATACTTTGGTCGGAAAAATACTGAAAAATGTCAATTTTTGAATGAAAAATTTCAGTTTTTGAGCAGAAAAAATGGTCAAAAACGTCAGTTTTCTCGGCGCTAGGCGCCATGAATACATTTTTTCGGTCTTTTCAGAAACAAAAATATTTTTCGGACTTTTTTGTGAAATAAATCGATTTTTTTCCTTGAAACGCCTCTCCCCCCAAAATTTGGGGAATCATTGACCTCCGGCCCAAAAAAAAGTGGGCCGACCACCCCCCCAGACCTCGGGGCCTCGTTACGTGTATGCTTTTGTGATAGCTGACAGTGACGTGACAGTAGATTTTAGGCGGAGGGTGTGGGTGGAAAAAGTATACTTTGCATGTTGCTATCCCTTCCAATCATTTTGTCACGTCTATCTATTGACGATGTAACAAGCGCATGGACGTAACTTAGATCCGAGGTTTGGGGGATCAGACGACTTTTTATGAGTTATAAACATTGACTGCATAAAATTTTAAGGTATTATTGGAAGGAAAAATTTCAAATTTTTCGCCTAAAAAGTCAAAAGAATGATTCAAAAAATAGTAATTTTTGTTTAAAAATCATAAAAATATGTCTTGACGAAAAAATTACATTTGTGACATTTTTTCGAAAACGACATCTTCTATCCATAATTGGCATTTTCCATTCTTTTCGCCCATAAGGGTAAGGTTCCTCTACGGCTAGCTCTTTTCAGTCATATGATTGGCAAATCTTGAAGGTTACCATCAGTGGTCGACAAGGCGGTTGGTCCTCGGTTGGGCCTTGAAAGGTGCATGTTTTTTTCCGAAAAATACGTTGCTGAGACATATATAACGGGACAGAAATGACACACAAAAAAGTTCAGTTATTTAGAGCCAGTCTTGGATGAGAGTGGATATTTTTCTCTGAATAAAAAATCGTCTACATGAATGTATATAACTGCAATTAGTTTTCATCTGCTTACGAGGAAACCTTCCTAAGCGTAAATTCTGAATATTGCACAGGCTATATTGTGTTCGATAGCCCACAGCAAATGCAGTAATATTACACTACGCGTTTTACCCTGTGGGCCCGTTCTATGTCATATATCTGGAAAAGTTCCCTCCTTAGCGTTGTGAAATTTACTCGACTTTACGCTTCTTACTATAGTCTGTTTTCGTTATGCCTCTAAATAAAAGGTCAAAGCATGTTCTACTCAATATTTTCATAATTTTCAATCATAGGTCACTTTGGACCGTAAATTCGTGAGTATACTCAGCCAAAATAATTTTTGAGTTAAAAGTTCTGTGGTTTCCTGCAAACGATTATTTCGACAGGTTATAAAAAGTTTATAAAAAACAGAAAAAAATTGTATTCTAGTGATGTTCGGCTGAGTACATTTTCGTCGATGCCTAGGCTTAGGGGCCAGGGCCGATGTCGATGCGTCATACAACGTATGTCGAACGGTTTGAAAAATTCCCAAGATAATTTTTTGTCTATACTGATGTACAAAATCAAACAAAACTGCAATTAATGATTACTTTGGAAAGTGATGAAAATCTGGTTTTTTAAATGCTTTTAAAAGATTAAACCAGAAAGCAAGAACTGCTTCATATTTTTCTATTTTTCTGCTAATCCACTCGTCACATAGAGCTGCGGCTTTGTGAGTTGACTCGTCTAACTCTTGAAAATTTCTCGTAAAAAGTTCTACAGCGACAACTTTGTAAAGGACTTTGAAGACAGCACTTAATTTTGCCATTTTTTTAAATTTAGAGACATGTTATAAAGAACAGACTACGATCAGCAGTATAACAAGTTACTAGTACTTACATCAAGCCGGTCAATGCTCCCGGATGTTGATGTGTATGATACAAAAAATTTGAAGCTGATCATAAGACTTTTGCATTGAATATTAATTTGTTTTTACTTGTATTTGCTATTGTATTTTCATGCAAGATATACAGGGTGTCTCAAGAAAAGGCTGCCCTCGTCTCTGTTGCGTAACTTTTCTCCAAGTCAATATTCTTTCCTGCCGTTCTCTGCAATAGATAGCCCAAACATTTAGTCACAAACCTGCTGAATTTCACAACTTCTGAACCGCTAGTTCTTATTTGAGATACATTTTACAAATCCCAACAAAACTTTTCAGCAAAAAACTTTATTATTAATATTTTCAATTAGACGAGAAAAAATGACATGTGACGCTGACGTGAAACAATAACACGTCAAATATGCAAATCACAAATTTCGTTTCTATGTGATCTCCTTTTGCTAGGCTAACGAGCTTCAGGCGCATAGAAAACTCATCAAACATCAATTGCAAAAGGGTTGACTTTCGCATGATAAAAAGCTTTGAAAAATTACAACGCTAAAATTTTTTTACTTTATTTTGAATTATTAACTCTACGGATTATGAAACGGGACCAATACTTGCCCGAAGGTAGCTAAGCGGTTTGCGTACGTAATGCAAAAGACCGCATGCTAAAGGATGAAACAAAAGTAAAGTTATAGAAAAGTATTAAGGTTAGCCTTTTTTTAGACACCCTGGATTGCTGATTTCCATGAAAAATTCGCTTTTACAGCAATCTATTTTGCATTTGCACTTTGCGATTTGCAAGGTAACAGAATCACATGTGTTAAAATGGGGTAATGTATGGCATAATGAAAGTCTCTGCATTACGACCAATTCAGACAATATGAGAGTCAATAGCAATCAGATAAAAAAGACGTGGTTATTGTTGTGAGCAAGTACAAAACTCATCGATGTGATTCATCATTCGAATCCTCCCGTCCGCAAAATATTTCAAGATTGTTAACAATGTTACGAAAAAAGTTCAGACGTCGAATATATTGAATTTAATGTAGTAGACGTCTCATATACTAGCATTTCATGCACTGCTGATGCGTGGGCGAGTCAATCAATGCACTCGTATGCTAAAGCTCGTTTTTCTTGAAATGTTTATAAATAATATGAGTGGAAAGCAAGAACTATTGTATACTTTCGTTATATTTTGTACTTTAATTTCTAAGCTTAGTAAAAGCCTTGTGTAACCAATTTCGAGAGCGGTTTTTGATTTTTCAGTTTATAACTATTTTATATAAAACAGAGTATAGTGTAGTTGCTTATTTTATCTACAACTGTTGAATAGGGAACCGGAACGGTAACCTGATTAGTAGCCTACACAGATTGAATTTCGTAGATTCCCCTGCCCGATGAAAAAGTTGGGTTCGGTCGACCACTGGACCATATGGTTAGCCGTATGGCCGACGATTTCTGCGGTGGTACTATAGCACTTCCTCCAGTCAATAACGTGTATGAACAGGAGACAGTACCATATTTTCATGAAGGAGCGTCCCAAATTCCATTCACATCAGCAGAATTTCGTGCTACGTTTTTTAGATTTCTTAAGAGGAATGCCAGACTTTTTTCTTACCATCAGAAAAATGTTATCACTTTCCAATATTGCATAAAATGCTTTGTATCAACGATGATTGACTCTGAGTTCTGCGGACTTTGCTACTACTAGCGATGAACATAATAGGAGTAATGCAGCATAGTACACTCTTGACGTTTTATAAAAATCTGTTTATTATTGAAGTCTTTTGTGAAAAAAAATTTTAATCACGTTCTTCGGCACATTGACTCTGATTCAATTTTATTAATGCGATGTAGTGTATATTTTGCTTAGGTATACAATTTTCTACGAACATTCCATAACCGGTTTGCCAGTCTTAAGACCGCTATGGTTAGAATTCCCTAAAGATTCGAATACATTCGCCGAGGATTATACTGCTCTAGTCGGTATGCAAAATGGTGTTTGTATATTTATTTATTGGACAATTCTTGAAAATTAATTGCAGAGCATCCTTATTGAGTCAAATGCTGAATTCCTCGCGAAGCTCCATAAAAATTTTATTGAGTCAAAATTGTAGTATAATTCAACATTTAAAAATTTAAAATTTAAGTACAATATGAGAACTAGTGGTGTTCCTCGGATATTTTTTGACATTCGGATATTTGGTCATATAATGTGACAAAATTAACTTTTGTTCACTTTTTTTAATTTTATGAAAACTAAGCTTTTAAGATCTTTTTGATGTTATCACTGATGATGTTACTAAAAACTTTCCTATTCCAAATTTTCTTACCTGAACAATCATCAAGTGAGAAAAAATAAGAGTATATCAGAGAGGTTAGAATCAAAAAGTAAACGTTGAATATCAATGGTTAGTGAACATTTTTGATTTTGATTGTGTTATTGATTGAGAAACGGTGCTTGACTTCCTTAAAGCCGCGCTGGAGCCAAATTCGAATTAATAATGACAACTATGTCCAAAACCAGCGCGCACCGCTGTAAAATTTAAAGATTTTGACTTTCTATAACGCACCAGAATACACGTTTTTGTTCTTGACGGCCAAATTTTTCTTCCACTCTTTTGGAAAAAGCTCAAATCCTAAAAAAGACTCAAAAAAGCTTAAGGGTTGATAATAAAAAATTGTGTCTATGTTTGGTACGTCCAGTCGATTGTATCACTATTTGGCGCTCGTCGTAACATAGCGCCATGTATTTTACTTTGGCACCCATGCGATGGTAGAAAAATTAATTTATAAATTTTAAAGTACATCCTGTGATTAGATTGATGAAAAAATATTGATTACAAAACGAAAGAGTATATACAAGGTGAGCCACAAAAAAGGCGACCAGTACTGACTTTCATAACTTTCGAACGGATAGAGCTTTTGTAATGTGGATTGCTGCATCAGAATGCCCTGTTTGTTTTTCTTACAAGGGTCAAATTTTATGCTCCCGGCAATAAAAGTTACTGTACAAACAGAAATTTAGTAAAAGTAGTCATTTTTGAAAAAGTAAAAGTTGTGAAATCAAAGTAAAAGTTGTCCTATTGTGAAAAAAGGTTTTTTAAAGCTGTTACACACAATAACACTTTGAAAATCACCCAGATTTGTAAGTTGCACGTAATTTAAAGTCAGCAACTTCTTGTTTCAATATAAGCAAAATTTCGCCAAAATCAAGAGGTTTTGTTTTGAAACTGGAAAAAAAAGCAAAAATTAAAACAAAATCAATTCTGTCATTGACCAGTTCAAAAAACGATCGAAATTACTGGTGAAACAGAAAGTACGACATACTAAAACGGCTCTCTTGTAGTTTCCAGCTGTTATATGCTCCTTATGATTGGATCTATTGTACTTTTTTGCTGTAAAACATGTAGATTCTGTCAATTTTTTAAATATTTATTCGCAAAAAAATAGACGTTTAGTATTTTTGATTCTAGTTCGTCAATATTCAAGAAATCTGGCTGAAACTTAGTAGTTTTTATGCCAGATGTTTTCTCTATCGACGGCAAGAAACCGCATTAAAAAAGCTCCACCCGTTTAAAAGTTATAAAAGTCAATACTGATCGCCTTTTTTGGCTCACCTTGTATAGTTTCACAAAGTTTACAAAAAACTTCTACAGTAAACAGAGTAGAATTTTAAGTAGAATCCAAGAATTATTCGAGACAACATAATTATTAACGTTTTGAACTGAATTGTTGAAAATTTATTATCTACGCAGCACACTGTTTTTCTAGTGGGATTGGATCCGAAGAGTCCGCAAAGACAGACATTGAAAAAATTTACTAATGGAAATTCTTTGAGTAATTTGTTTCACCTGAGGAATGGTACTATTAATGCAGTCAGATGAGGGAAATCAGGATGAAACACAAAAAAAGCAGAAAATATCCACCACAGGAGAAGATAAATCGAAAAAAGTAGTGACAAACTGCAAGTTTGTCAGTAAAAGCATAACATGTTTGTCATTAGTTTCCAACTTTTTTACTTGATCACCGCGCATTTATATCATCCAAAAATTAGTTTGATTTGATCCCCTATTTTTATTTGTCTTTTGTGTTAAAAGTTTTCCATAAAATGTTCGGATATTCGGATCTTTTTATATCTCTATATCTGACGAACATCACTAATGGGAACGTATGTAATATGTCAATAAAATTAAAATGAATGAAAATTTATGTCGGACAATGTTCGAATTAAGTGATGTATGTAATCGATTTTTCCCGTATTAAAAGGTTTATGCTATAGTTTATCCTTAGTAACTTCTACATTATGCATAATTTGTTCAACCAAACTCAATATTAGACATCGACATCATTTTACAAGGCGTAGACAGACACACGGCATGGATTTTCCAAAAATAAAAAATATACATATTGCTATTACAAATGCAAATTTTTCACGAACCACTTATAAATATATGGTCATGTTTGATTTTTTCCATACTCTGTAGTAACCAATAACTGGGTGCATGTATGTACAGTAAGAAGAAAAATCAAATTGGTTAAAAAATGGGAAAGTAAGCTTTGAAATGAACATAATAAATTTTCTAAGTAAATTATCAATAGATCGAAGTTGATAGTCAGAAGTTATGTTTTCTATGTTTATCTTATCTTCCTCCTCAATAATTTTTAGGGAGTGCAATTTTGGTCCGCCCTGTCGTCGACGAAGGTGCCTCGTCTGTTAGTGTATATTTACCTGGAGAAAAATCCGTAATCAACAAATTATTATTTGCAGCTAAAATCACATAATGATTATTTTAATCTTTTACATTAAAGATATGGTACGATTTTGATACCTTGATCGGACAAGTGGGACCTGGTGCGCTCACAGTTAACACTCCGATAGGAAAAGTGATTAGTTTTTACGTATTTTCAATGCAAGAAAACCCCAGAATAAAACCAAATTGCCGCTTGGAGTTGTGTCTGAGAAATTTTTTGGTTTTCAAAATTTTCTATTTGCTGACTTGGATCATATTAATTTGCAAACCAAAAATGATGTACGACCGTGAAGTTGCAGTATTTTCATTCTTCCCTGAAAATTTTTACTCGAATTTCAGATACCCATATTCATCCGTGGTGGCAGCATTTTGCCTTTGAAAATTAGGCCCAGGCGGTCGTCGATGGCTATGAGGAATGATCCTTTGACATTGTACGTTGCCTTAGATTTGTCTGTAAGTTCGAAAGACTTTATAAAACTTTTTAATTTATAGCATTTAAGTAGAAAGGCTGTTTCAAATCACACATATTTTAAGTGATAGTAAAAAAATGTTATTCAATCCAAATTTTGATCAATATTTTTAAAAGTAGTACTCTCTTTGTAGGGTAAACTCGCCAATGGGACCTACTATTTCGACGATGGTGAAACTTTAGACTACCAGTCGGGTCTCCACTGCTATCGCCGCTATGAGTATAACGGCAATGAAGTTTCTGGTGTTATCAGTGGAAGGTATATCGACGCACAATTTGCTTCTTACGCTTCTCTTATTTCAAATTCATACTTTTAGTTTAATTTCGGGTAAAGATTGTGAAACGGATGTTTTTATAGAAAAAGTTGTGATAATGGGATTGAAATTCAAACCAGTTAGGATCGAAGCTGACACAACGGAAAGTGAGTTAAAATTGATGGAAACTTTTACATTAAATAGTGACACGGAAAAGTCTTTGGAACTTATAAATTTCTCGAAATTACACTGACTTCGAAATGTCTTCGGTTGGCATCAAGAAGTATTGCCGCAATCTGAAAAATTCTGTCACTGTATCGTCTGGGAAACTATCTCTCTCCACTGAAAAATTTTTATCGCAAAGGTTAGGGTATCACTTACAGTAGCCCTATGACAGCCACGCGATTCACAAATCTTGTTGGAGTCGTCGTGGTCGACGAGTCCTTCAGAATTCTAATGTACCTCAGCAATGACGTGTAAGCATGGTTAGGAATATTTAAAATAATTTACTATTCTTGCTGAGTGGAGTAAGTATAACACAGTTTTTTCATGCAAAACTTTTTCGGAGCATTTTCGCATAGAGCGAAAAGAGCTCGTTTAAAAACTGCCTAATAGATATTGGCACAATTGATTCCCGTTGAGATGGTGTTTTGATTTTTATTGCAGATTCTCGTCTAAATTTCGATTATAAATCTGAAACACGGGTTTTGACGATTAGAAAGCCGGCCGTGAACGTAGGCGCGAATTGGACGATCAGAATTTTAGCCCTATGAAAATAATGGCACACGAAAAAGTCGCACTGTTTTATGCGTTGTAGCACAGTATTTTCACTTTTCATCGACCGGTTAAATCGCACAAGGTTATTTCTCGAAATTTTTTGTTGGTTTTCGTGTTTAATTTATATAGAATCCGCAGTTTTCATCGTAATTGTTTTTCGCGCACTTTTCGTCTCCGTCTGTGCCGAGGGTTTTGCATGTTAATGTTACCCTACCGACTTCTCGTTCTACCTGACGCGTGTATGTTGTTAATGTTGGTTTATATATCAAAGCGACAAAAAATATGATAATATTGCCTAAACTATTGGAGACACGATTCCTGTGAGGTTTTACCGGCGTATCCCCTATATGGATTTGACGATGCGCAAAAGGTGCCATCGTTCATTTCCCTCTGAACCTGTAGACTTGATGTTGCTTATCCAGGTCACGGGCCCAGACCTGGATATTTGTGACGAACACTGCTGCAGTAGCAACAGGCGATTCAGGGCTGTACAGTCGGTGGTAGAGAAGCTACCACCCAGTGTGCGAGAACCGTTACGCAGCGAACAGTAAAAAGTTAAGTTCTATGCATCAGAGTAAACGCGCACACCATTTTTATAATAAATATGCAAATTAGGTAGGCATATTAAAATCGGTTTTGCTAGTTGAGATAGCCTATTTTTAGTTGCATTTAGCCATGTTCCGCATGCTTTTGTGCTGCAGTTGCGATAGGTGTGCACGAACGGACCATTACAACATTACAGAAACATATTTGTCAGAAAAACATTTTTGCGAAACGTTTGAAAAAATCATCATAATTGTAACGGTTCTCGCACACTGGGTGGTAGCTTCTCTACCACCGACTGCACAGCCCTGCATCGCCTGTTGCGACTGCAGCAGTGCCCGTCGCAAACATCCAGGTCTGGGCCCGTGACTTGGCTGAGCAACATCAAGTCTACGGGTTCAGAGGAAAATGCGCGAAGGTCGCGCATCGTCACATAAGGATTCCCGATTAAAGTTGTTTTGTGTGGAGCTTAATTGCAAAAAATTAAATTAATGAAATATATCAAACAAAATGAAATAAGCAAATAAGACGAAATCAGGGCACTGCTGCACTCGCTCAGTCGATGCAGGTATGTGCAGTTGGTGGTAGTGCACGCTACCACCCGGTACAACACACGTTACAATATGTTGATAATTAACAATACAGAATAAAAAGCTAATGTCGAGAAAACACATGCTATAAAGCCATGTCAGAAATCTGGTGATGGTACCAAAATGTATGACAACCAGCATCCACCAGATCGAAATGGTAAACCAAATGGCCATGCATCAAACCATCTACCCCGCTCAATCTCGATTCGAAAGATAACTTTTTTGAAAATCCGCTATTTTACGACTTTGTTCGAAGATTTCGCTATTTTGAGAATCGCTGTTTTGGGACCACGCTCTTTTGAGAATTGCTGTATTTGGACTTCGCTGTATAAGACACGATTTCTGAGGGATTCTACCTTCTGCTCCATTGATGTATGATAAGTTGAAAATTGATAATATCTGAAAAAGAGATATTTTGAGTAGTTTTACATGCAGAGTATCGTGACAGCATTCATTCCGCATAAAAAATCCAAATTCGCTCAGCTACAGTACTCCAAAGTTTGGAATTTTTACAATTTTTGGCATTTCTCGGTCTGTACATGTGTATCGAAATATCACAGCTCAGAAAAGACGTGACTCTGAAGCCGAATGTTCATTGCATGCTCTATATGCAGGCATGAAAAAAACATTTTTTAATTCACACTTTTTATTCCATTTTAAAGTGCCAAAACAGAAGTTGAAATTAACCAAAAAAGCTCAATGGCGGGCTTCTTTGAGTACCGTCCCATATGATGCCGCAGAATTTTATTCTTGAATTCTGCAGCCACTAATGTCCAGCAAATTGCGTTAAAATTTCAATTTAATTCATGTACCGCTTTGGGAGCTGTAGGTGTCTGCACATTCTGAAAGTTGATACCAAAATGCTGTTTGATGCCACTAAATGTGCCACTAACAGAATGCAGGATAGGAAACATTGAAAGCGTTCAGATTAAACGAATAGAGAAGAAAGATATGAGTGGAATCACCGATAAAATTTCATCGATCTGTAACGTACCTGCTAAAGCAGTACTGTAAATATGTAGCATACTGTATGTGATAAACATTTATTAAATATTATTCATTTTCGTATTTTATCGTCTCAAGGGTGTCTGGGATTCACACCCAAACATTCCTCTAAAATTACGTGAAGTACTTTATTTTGATCTGTTCACACCCTGGTAGCCCAATTAAGATGCCCTAATTAATTTGCACAAACGGCAGCTGTTCCCCTAGAACCTACACTAAACTACACATTCCACAGCTACCGTAATCCCCCGTAAAAATCGTAAACAACACCTGCACACAGTAAAATACGTGAAAGCCCCGCCAGACAGTAGTCTCAAGTGTAACGGTAGCGAGGGCCCCACAAAACATGTGTATACAGAGAAACCGATACAGGAAGCATGCACAAAAGCACAGAGGTGTGGCCAAACCCACCGTAAAAAGCAAGCAAAGCACGAAAAGCATACAGTACCAGGAAAGCATTAGATAGGCGTGACTAAGTAAGCATGAAAAGCATAGCAGGAAGCGACGATTGGGGGAAGAAGATGGACAGAAGCTCGACCTCCCGCGACGCCCAGGGAGTGACCAAAAACGTCGTATAAAAGAAGAAGCAAAGCGTGATTTAGTAGTTGTTAGATTGTTGTAATCGTCTCCCTTTTGATCCGCGGCCGTTCCCCTTATTTGCAAGCAACTGTCTTCGAAAGCAATTAAACCGTGTCGTGTATTTTATTTGCAAGCAAACGCGCTGTCCGTTTTTGTTATTCGATGTTCAAGCGACCGTCGATCATTCGTGTATTCTCGTATTATCATCTCGCCGCCCCCCGTCCCGTTATAGCCGTTCCCGCCGTAACGCCGTTGGTTGAAAGTAAAGTACCTCACACAAATCTGGTCGTTACATATTTTGGTGACCGTACCGTACCGTTAACCACTAGAACTCCCTGCCCCCAATTAGGTGTACTCTTGTCCGGGCATTTAGAAGCATTAGACAATACAGTAGTAATCATTTCCTACAGTAAGACAGTATTCATAGAAAGCAAACTGGAAATCCCCTCCGATGAAACATTAAGTGATGCATTTAAACGAATACAGCGTGAAGCAAAAATTGAAGCATTTAAGCAGAAATCCCAACGTAAACCAAGAATGACCCACCAAACGCAAGATCATTTAGGAGAAATCATTAGAGAACAGATAAACAATTTATTTTCAGAACATTTTCGTACCCTATGCACACAATCGAATCAGAATACAGTAAACCCTACCCTAATAGACGATCTGAGAACAGCAAACATTCGTAATAACATGGCAAATAATTTCTGCGCGAAACCTACAGTATTCACGGACGGCGTGACCCAACATTTTGGTGAATGGAACAAAAGATTAGAACAATTCATGGCACTCCGAGGCATGAAAGATACAGATGTACAGTTAAAGTTGGCATGTTTAGAAATTCATTTAGGAGGAGCCGCGTTAGCAAAATTCAAAAGTTTAGCAAATTCTGAAAACCCTCCCCACACATACGAGCAGTATAAAGTCGCATTACAGACATTTTTCCCAAACAATAGAGATAATGAGCTACATCAACAATTTTTAGGCGAAAGAAAACAAAAGCGATCAGAAACAGTAACGGAATTCTTATTTGATCTAGAACATCTCGCAACCCTCGCCTACCCTAATTTTAACACAGACGCACAAGAAATGATCATAAAACCCCTCTTTGTAGAAGGCATGCAAAACGAAATCAGGGAAGCAATTAAGTATAGACCGTTCGCGACTCTAAAAGAAATGTCAGACGAAGCAGCTTACATCGAACAGCAAATCCTTAGAAATGAGTTAAAGTGCAATACCCTTCCCTTCATACCCCCAAAACCCGAACCCATCTTTCCCTAACCAAAAATACAGACCAACAGGACCTTTTACATCAGTTAGAACAACAAGTAAAAGATTTACAGTTGCAGATCAAACAAAAACCTCAACCCCCACAACAAAGTAGCTACAACAATTTCAGTAACAATACCTTCAGCAGGAATAATGCTTACAGGAACAATACCACCCCTAGGCAACCCACATGCTTCCATTGTGGACAAAGTGGACACGTAGCTCCTAATTGTAAATCAGTAGGCACCCGTAAATCATGTGAAATCTGTTTTCGTAATAATCACAGTACATGCGATTGTAAAAGCTGATGCATCCAATGCTCCCAAACAGGACATAGATCTGATAACTGCCTTTCCAAACCCTACTCAAATTTTCAATGTTTTGTATGCAAGCAGAGAGGTCATACAAGGAGGTACTGTCCAAATCCGCAGAGTCATAATATTCAAAATTGCATTGAGTACAGGCAACCCCAACCCCTCATGGACATTGATGACCCCGCATTTTACTCAAAATTACCCGCCATAACTAACGGCCCTCAGACTACTTTACGAACTATCATGCCCAACACCCACTGCCGTAGTGAGGAATACGTCCTCGACCTGGACGTACCCGATTGGTGCGCCATGTCACCACCCCCATGCCTGAAGCCGCAAAAATCGAAAAATCGCCGCCCACCATCCCCGTAGGCTACAAGATCCCCCGAAAGCAAGACACTACGCCGCCCACCGCCCCCGAAACCCCATCGAAAGCAGGCCGCAACTTGTTATCCCTTCTCCATGGCCTGACCCCCGAACCCTACCAATTCCGTCCCCGCCAAACACTTCTACCGACCCTCACAAGTAAGCAAGTCCAAACCCCATCTCATGACTCAACTTCTAAAGTTTTACAGACCATTCAGATTGCAAACCGGCCACCCCCTCAACCCAAAACCGAACAAAACCAAAAGCCGCCACGCCACACCAGCCAGAACGAAAACATACAGTGCCCCGCTGCCTCCACTAAAACATTCTATTGGACGATGTTTTGTATTTTTCTTTGTATAATAATCCCCACATCGTGTAGTGCCCAATTTCAGATGTGTGGAACTTCATTGAGCGGTCACTCAGTCAGCATACCAAAACTTGTATCATGCATGCCCCCTTCCACAATAGACAAACCCATACAGACATTCGGAAAAATCTATATCCCCTCCACTAAGCCTCACATTACAGATGCATACAAACGCAGTGTTCGCAAACAGAAAATTTGTACTAATACAGGATTTTTTGGATCAAAAGGTATTGTCTTCGACCAAACTGAAATGCAAAACCTAACCCCGCATGTTTGTAAGGCAATCATTATAGACAAAGAACACAACGGTCAAAAATTATACGAAACCCAACCAGGATTTTGGTCAACAAATAACTCCCTAAGCGTAGAATACACATGGTGTTGTAGAGACCACTGTACCTCGGTCACTAACGTCATCATAGAAATAGGACAAATAGCATCTTACATGGAAAATCTATGACAGGTACATTATGTGACCTGGGGTCATGCAAACCGACATCAGGTCATTGTGTCACAGCCGACGGATCCATTATCTGGAATGAAACAGCATTTGAAAACTTATGCCCCTTCCAATACAAAAACACACATCCCATCAAACTCACTCAAACCCACATGATAATAGAAGAGCTACAAGGTGCATTCTTGGTTAAAAACACACTCTTTTCAAACCCCAATTGCCCAGAAATCCAAGACAGCATTCTAACCGAACAAGGCATTATTGTACAATTAGACAAAAGCACCCCACATCGTAATGCATTTTTAACCTCAAAAACCAACGAAACTCATACTACATTATACGATTTTGATGATTTTGAACCCATTAACGGGAAACTAAACTATCTAGCAGACAAAATCCAGGAATTTGAAATTCAAAATTTCAAAAACGTATGGAGTGAATTATGCAGACAGGCACAGCGTCACCTTGATCTCGTATGGCAAATTCTACGTCTTGATGCAACCCTTGGAGCGCGTGCATTCCTACAGCAAACCGACATCATAGCAGAATTCGCAGGAGAAGCCCTCACAGTCTGGCCCTGCAAGCAAGTAAATGCATCTACAATCTTTTACAACCACAAAATCAACCAAACATGCTACAAACTTTTACCCATTCTCGTAGGAACCAAACTCATGTTTTCAAATCCAGGAGGCATTGATTTGACCCCTTTTTTGCAAACCGTTGACTGCCATCACATGCATGTAGCCCTTTACAAACAGAATAATACATGGGTCAGTGAAACAGGATCCCCGCATGTCACAAATTTACCTTTAGAAATCGTCTGGAACCAAAATTTCTCCCTTTTCCATTTTAATACACCCGCCATTTTTCATGATCAACTTGCAACTATTTCAACCAACTTACTTTTTCTGAAACAATACATTTACAAAACTCACACACTCGAAAACGTTGTTAAAAAACTCGTCAATTACACTGCCCAAATGTCCCTTAACTCAGATACAGTTTACAACATGATCTCAGGCAGTGGTCAAGCAATCGGAAATACCCTCTCTGGCGCCGGTCAAGGCATCGAACATGTAATAACCAGTACCACCCAAAGTCTCACGGACGGATTAAACAATTTGCTCAAAGGACCCCTGCAAATCATTATCAATCTAGCGGTTATTACTGTAGTTATTGCAGGCGTCTTTTATTCTTTTCTCATTCTTCGAGAATATTTCCCCTCTCCAAAGCATCATGCCACAAACGAACATGCGTATGAAATACCATCAAACAACAGACATTTACATGAGGCCATTCCCCCATCATTTGGCCATGCACTTTTAGAATTAGCTAATCGTCGTGGGGCACAAACGCAGCAGAAATACGTCCTTGTCGATATTGATACCCCCCGAATTCCTGTAATCGAACTCATTAATCAAATTCATCAATCTGCATCAAGCAAACCACCCCAAAATGTACCTGAGAAACATAGGCCTCATATCCCAATCACACTTAACGGAAAATTAATCACAAAAGGCATGATTGACACCGGAGCAGTCTACTCACTCATTGATTCCCGAATCGCTCAAATTCTACAGTTAGACATGAAACCCCCACTAGTCCAAGCAAAAGCAGCAAATAATCTACCGATTCACTTTGTAGGGACCAATTTTGTCACAGTGACAGCCCAAACAATCCAGGAAACAATAATGGTCCATGTCCAAAAAGATTGCACAGCAGACATCCTTTAGGCAAAAACTTTCTCAGTTGATTTTCGGAATATACTATCAACAATCAGAAATCTCAGGTCAAATTTGGCAATGTCATACTACCCTGCAATGGCCTAGAATATAGCCCCCTTTTGACCCGTGGTGGAACTTATTTAGATGAAAAATTAGAATTACCACCCCGTACAGTAACTGAATTTACTGTCCCCTTGCCCAAATCGTACCTACAAGTTAAACAGCTTGAATTTACTCTAAAACCCAAACGGAATCCCAAAGTCCATTTTGCAGCCTGTGTCTCTGAAAACCAAAACAGTCGCATACGCATATCGGTCTTAAACACACAAGACACAGCCCAAATTCTTTACCCTAGAACCTGCATTGGTACAGTCTCATGTTACATCCCAAAACAAGATGCTTCTGCTAAAGTAACCCCCTCGACGCAAAACCAGCCAATCTGTTTTGATACATTCACATGGTTAAAACAAAACATTAATTTAACCTCCAGTGACCTCACAGGAACTGAAAAAACTCAACTTCTACACGCCCTATAGAAGTATCCTACATTATATGCTAAATCCAAAATGGACGTAGATAGAACCACCCTTGTTTCACATACAATTGACACCAATGGCTCCCAACCCGTACGTAGACAACTTTATCGGACTTCCCCAAAAGAAAAGCAAATCATACAAGCAGAAGTTGAGCAACTCGCAGCAGCAGGTGTCATAAGCCAAAGCAATTCTCCATGGTGTACCAACACAGTTTTAGTTCCCAAAAAAGATGGAGGCCATCGTTTATGCATTGATTTTAGAGGCCTCAATAAAGTCACAAAAAAAGATACATACCTCTTGCCCCGTATAGACAAAATTCTAGACACCCTACGTGGAATGAAATATTTTACGTCCCTCGATCAATCCAATGCATATTATTCCATTCCCATAGCACAAGCAGACAGAGAAAAAACGGCCTTTAATTGCTCAGCCAGCCAGTATCAATTCAATTACCTCCCCTTTGGACTTACCAATGCCCCAGCCACATTCCAAAGGTTAATGGATGTTATCCTTTCGGGACTGCAATGGAACACATGCCTTGTATATCTCGATGATGTTTTGGTATTCGCAGACTCCCATGCCCAAATGCTGGAACGTTTAGACACTATTCTCGCCCGATTCTCACAAGCAGGCCTTGAACTAAACATACAAAAATGCAAATTCTGCCAGCCCCAAGTCCAATACTTAGGTCACGTGATCTCTCAGCAAGGCATTTCACTAGATCCCCATAAGGTACAGGCCATTTATGACATACCCACACCCAAAAGCTCAAAAGAAGTCAAGTCATTCTTAGGCCTACCCTCGTATTATCGCAGATTCATCCCAAATTGCTCTCAAGTTTCTAGCCCACTCACATCGCTACTCAAAAAGAATTCGGAATTTTCCTGGGGCCCTGAACAGCAAAACGCATTCACTAAGCTAAAAGAATTACTCATTCATGCCCCAATACTGCAGCATCCCGATTTCACAAAACCGTTTATTCTGCGAACTGACGCCTCAAAACTCGGAATCGGTGCCATTCTCAGTCAGCTAGATAGTAAAGGGCAGGATCGTCCCATTGCTTTTGGGAGCCGCACATTGAAACCCCCAGAACGCAACTACCCAATAACTGAGTTGGAAACCCTTGCAGTAGTTGAGTTTGTCAAGTATTTCCGCCCCTACCTTTTCCAGCAACATGTTATTGTACACACTGATCATACAGCAGTTCAGGCAGTCTTACAAAAGGAAAACCCGTCCCCTCGCATTGCCTGTTGGGGATTAGCCCTCTCTGGTATTCAGTTAGACATTTGACCTAAGAAAGGCACTGCTAACCGCAACGCAGATGCAGTTTCTCGATTCCCCTCACAGACAGCGAAGCAATCCTTTGATATTGAGCAACTAGAAACCCGCCCTGAAATATCAACCATAAATTCTGTTCTGGAAGCTGAAGCAACGGAACAAGAAGAGCAACAGAAAAACTTTGCCGAACTCCAACGCACTGACCCAACTGCCAAAAGCATTTTAGCAAAAATCGCCCGAAAACACCCCCTTACTCTGCTCAAATTCGCAGTGCATCGAAACATCCTCTTTCGTATAGTCGACAAGCAAGCAAAACTATACATTCCCAAGTCACAAGTCCAGCATCTCATCGCCTCACATCATGACAGCAAGTTCACAGGTCATTTTGCGGCCAGGAAAACTTTACACTTGCTCAGACAAAAATATTTTTGGCCCCAAATGAGCCATGATATCAAACGTTACTGCAAAACTTGCCACCCATGCCAGACACAGAAAGCTCTTCGGCACAAAGTACATGCAAATCTCGTACCAATTCAGCCGACTGGCCCATTTGATAGAGTCGGTGTTGATTGCATGGGACAGTTACCCTCACTGAAGACGGCAACCGATTCATTGTTGTTTTCATCGATTATTTCACAAAGTATGTAGAGGCATTCCCGACCCCTGACATCACTGCAGCCACTATTGCCAAGCTATTCGTAACCAAAATTGTTTGCGGTCATGGGTCCCCAAAAATCATCCATTGTGATCGTGGCTCCGATTTTGTATCCGATCTCTTCTCACGGATCACCAGTTTATGCAATACTCAGAAAATTCATACTACCCCATACCATCCCATTGCCGATGGGGAAGTTGAGCGTTGCAACCAGACCCTCGCCACCTGTATCCGCATGTACATCAATTCAAATCACACTGATTGGGACACTTATCTCCCATATGCCGTTTTTTCGATAAACATTCATTAAAATGATAGCACATCGTATCCCCCATTTGAATTACTCCACGGTAGGCAAGCTAATCTGCCATCAGACGCAGCCTTAAATTTTTTCCCCACATCCTACATGGTTGATTTAGACGATTACGCCCTTCATGTAAAATCACATTTTACAGAAGCACTCTCAACCGTGCAGAAAAGTTTATAAAAAGCTCAAGACCACTACACCCGTCAGTATAACAAGCATGCTCAGAACATACACTACAAGGCAGGTGATCTTATTCTGAGCAAAAATCATTCGTGTAAACAAGGGCTGACACCCAAATTCCTCCCTCGCCAAAAAGGGCCCTATACAGTTACAAATTTCATGTACCCCAATGTTACACTTAAACACCCCCATAAGAATATTACATTTACGGTGCATGTAAATGAGACAACCCCTTTCTACCCTTGGAAAGCAACTATCCAATCTTCCCCCACCCTTCCTCAACCTTGAAAGCCTTGAATGAGGACGTTCAACTCCGGAAGGAGGGAAATGTAACGTACCTGCTAAAGCAGTACTGTAAATATGTAGCATACTGTATGTGATAAACGTTTATTAAATATTATTCATTTTCGTATTTTATCGTCTCAAGGGTGTCTGGGATTCACACCCAAACATTCCTCTAAAATTACGTGAAGTACTTTATTTTGATCCATTCACACCCCGGTAGCCCAATTAAGATGCCCTAATTAATTTGCACAAACGGCAGCTGTTCCCCTAGAACCTACACTAAACTACACATTCCACAGCTACCGTAATCCCCCGTAAAAATCGTAAACAACACCTGCACACAGTAAAATACGTGAAAGCCCCGCCAGACAGTAGTCTCAAGTGTAACGGTAGCGAGGGCCCCACAAAACATGTGTTTACAGAGAAACTGATACAGGAAGCATGCACAGAAGCACAGAGGTGTGGCCAAACCCACCGTAAAAAGCAAGCAAAGCATGAAAAGCATACAGTACCAGGAAAGCATTAGATAGGCGTGACTAAGTAAGCATGAAAAGCGTAGCAGGAAGCGACGATTGGCGGAAGAAGATGGACAGAAGCTCGACCTCCCGCGACGCCCAGGGAGTGGCCAAAAACGTCGTATAAAAGAAGAAGCAAAGCATGATTTAGTAGTTGTTAGATTGTTGTAATCGTCTCCCTTTTGATCCGCGGCCGTTCCCCTTATTTGCAAGCAACTGTCTTCGAAAGCAATTAAACCGTGTCGTGTATTTTATTTGCAAGCAAACGCGCCGTCCGTTTTTGTTATTCGACGTTCAAGCGACCGTCGATCATTCGTGTATTCTCGTATTATCATCTCGCCGCGCCCCGTCCTGTTATAGCCATTCCCGCCGTAACGCTGTTGGTTGAAAGTAAAGTACCTCACACAAATCTGGTCGTTACAGATCAATTTACAATGGTTGCGCAACAGGATGTCTCAGAAGAGATGCAACAAAAATTTCTCTTTTCAGTAATTTGACCGAAAAAAATTGAAGCTGCGAGTTTAATGTTACAAAATTAATGTCGGCTGTCTGACTCCAGCCCACGTTATAAGCTGTGCGAAAGTGCTCCACAGTTGAAGGCACCTTATTCCACACCAAGTGATGTTAGAGAGGCGAAAATAATGCAAATGATAGTAGATTGCAGTGCCTTTCCAACAAAGCAGAGAGTATCCGAATACCTATTGCCGTTTTTCTGTAAATGGATTTTAAACAATCACTAAATTTTTGAAATTTAATGAAAATTTTCGAAGCTTTCGATTTTTCTTTTGAAGCACTTTGTTCGGAGTCCATGAAACCTAGATTAATGAAAATTTACGAGGACTTCGAGTCACATTTTTTCTCATTGGATGAGGACGCATCCTGTCTTCCCAAAATTTTATTGATTGGACATTTATCCAGATTCAAGAACACATTCGAATGACGGTGCAGTGTACGCAAATTTTTACAGCTGCTAAAACGGTGCACGACGATGAGATGTTACTTCCGCAGCTACTGTAGAAATGTATAAACTAAAGAATAAAAATATATAATTCCTCGGCATCATGGTTGAAGCTGTTCCGGAGTGCCCATAAACAGGGTTTTTCTTTCTTTTGCTTCTTAATATCGACAGTTAAAACTTTTTCGCAGAGTGTAAAATGTTCGTTTGTGAAACAATTAGTACATCAAACTATAGTATGTTACTTATTTGATTATTTTATAGTACATATAATAAACGTATCACACGTCGTAGACAAAGGACCACCAGGAAAATGCACGACTTCTGAATGATTTCCATGAGTATGCCTTCTTCAGAGCTGTGCAACTCCCCAAACGGTACAAAAATTTTGATGAAAATTTTAGCAATACGGTAAGAATACATTAGCTACAATATAAGAAAATAAAATTCTGCGGCATACGATGGGAAGGTGCTCGGGAGGGACCACAAACAAAATTTTTCTGTTTTTGACCACTCATTTTTGACACTTTAAACTCTCTTGGAAGATGTAATGTGCAAAAATTCACAGTAAATATTACATCAAAAGATAGCTTATTTCCTCTTGTGTAAAACGAATATTCATTTATTGAATGAGATCAATCCGATCCTGAAATATCGTTTGGCTAGCAAGACCACTGAGAAATGCCAAAAAATACAACAATTTTCAAAATTTGGTATACAACAATTAAAAAAAAACATGATTTAAAAAAAAATTTTTTTCAAAAAAATACTGTAGCAATGTGAATTTACGTTTTCAAGCAAAACGAATGATACCATGAAAGTCAGCGCCCCAAACTACCTATACTGTCTCATTTTGAGATATGATTAATTTTCAACTTATCATAGGGAAGGTAGAACTTCTCAGAAATCGTGTCTTAAAAATCACTGTTTTGAGACCTCGCCCTTTTGAGAATCGCTGTATTGGGACTTCGCTGTATTGAGAATCGCTGTTTTGAGATATCGCTGTTTTGAGAATCGCTGTATTGAGACTTCGCTGTAATGAGAATCGCTGTTTTGAAACTTCGCTGTATTAAAAATCGGTTTTGAGAACTTGCTTTTTTGAGAATAGCTGTGTTGGGACATCGCTGTATTAAGAATCGCTGTTTTGAGAATCACTGTTTTGAGACTTCGCTGTATTGAAAATCGCTGTTTCGAGACATCGCCATTGTGAAAATGCTGTATTGAGTTTCGCTATTTTGAGTTTCGCTGTTATGTGTTTCGCTGAATAGGGGTGAAACTCTTTTGAATCTGGATATCAAACAATGAAGTTTTATATGTTTCGGGTAGCATATTTTGAAAACATCCGGGACCGGGTCCAAAATTTTAAGAATATCGGGTTCGGGTAAGAGTCTAAAATTTTAAAAAAATCGGGACCGAGTACGATTCCGTGTCCAACAAAATAGTCGGGTAATTTCGAGTCCTGTTTCGGATTCGGGGTGCCCCATACAACTCTAGAGAATACATGATGGGTCTTTAGCCAGTACGTTATAAGAAAAAAATAGCTCGAAGTCCTGATAAATTTTCATGTGTAGAACAGTCTGTTTTTTATAAAATGCTTCCAAAACGAAAAATGACGCAAATGTACAAAAGAATTCTTGACTCGAAAATTTGTGGTTGTAAGTTGAATGCTGTCACAAATTTTCAGTTCCATGACCTACCGCTTGGCAGAAAATGCAGAAAAAATAAAATAGTACTTGCTTTCCAGATTTATTATTCGGAAGCATTTTAAGACAAACAGATTTTAGGTTTGACATTTGTTGAACGGGGGTGTCCCCATAAGAGCAAAACTCAAAAAAGCGAATTCCCATAAGAGCAATTCTCAAAAGAGCTTTTATCAATGGACAAATTCAATTAAAAGCGAGCAGGGTGTCCAAAAAGGAAAATTTTCGACAACTCTTAAATGGTGCAAATATTTTGGATGCGGTTTGCTGTGCACGTCAGAAAACCCACATACAGACCAAACTATGTGTTATGTGATTAATATGTGATATCCAAATTTGATACATCGATTTGCTTTGGTATCAAAATGTCATATCAAAAATGGTCATGATATCAAGTATCAATAAAAAACTGCCCGTATATATAAAATCAGTTTTGGATTGATATCGCACTGATTTTCTCAAATTTATTATAACGTAGTGTTCATTTTCCATATGTCTTCATTCATCATTACTTGCAAATATCGTTCTGATAGAAAAGCTAGTTTCGCTAATTGTGAGATCCTTTCAGTTAATTTGTTAACATTTTAGAAATGAAAATTATATGGAATTTTTTGGAGTGAAAATAAGTTTGAAAAATTGGGTGCAGCCAGGAGTCGAACCTAGGTTACCAGCATTCCGGGCTGATGTCCTCACCATTAGACCACCACACCACGAGGTGAACCCAGATTAAGGTGCTCCCCTAGGCTACGATTTTGTAGCACACAACTCCAATGCTTGGTGGTCACCACCAAGCATTGGAGTTGCTAAAAGATCGTAGCCTAGGGGAGCACCTTAATCTGGGTTCACCTCCTGGTGTGGTGGTCTAGTGGTGAGGACATCAGCCCGGAATGCTGGTAACCCAGGTTCGACTCCTGGCTGCACCCAATTTTTCAAATTTGTTAACATGTCGTAAAAATTTTTGACTGATTCGGTTGTGTCTCCCTTTCCAAGTTTTTGCATTTTTTGAAACTTTTGATGTCTGCTTTTGTTCTGCATTCTTCTATTGACATACATGATTTCAATATATATTTCTAATCGTGTTTTTTGTTCTGTTTCCTATAGTTACTTAATTCTGTATTACCTTCATTCTTTTCTCTTCTCTGGTCTATGTTTCTTTCTCATTTTTTTTCTCATCAGGGTATAATGTGACAATTGCGATATTCTGATATAAAACAACAAATGGATAAGCGAGATAATATAGACAGAAAGGAATAACAATAAAGAGCAAAAAACTGGAACAGAAAGTAGAAAACCAAAGCGGAGAAAGAAAAGTTAAAGGAAGGATTCACACTTTGAGAACAGCACATTTAAGCCCTATACAGAAGTAAAAAATCCTAGGATTTTTGTCGGCGACGTCAAGGAATGAATAGGCAATTTGCAGGAAGCCCAATTCAGCAGTGAAAAAATCCAAGGATTTTTATCGCACTGCACTTCTGAATTGTGCCTTAGTGGTTTTAGGGAGTCGCCTGTATGACACAAACGATCGATTTTTTTTGAACTGGATGATGACTAAATTATACGTATATGAAAAACAATTCGAAAATAATCATTTTCAACTTTTAATAAAAAATCATAATGCAACAGATTCAATCCTACTTACTTGCATAAAAATTCTACCGAATTTTTTGTTTATTGATAACATGACACACTTACAGTCTGTTTTTTATAAAATGCTTACAAATAGAAAAGTGACACAAATCAGTACTCTCTTCAAAATCGTTTACATAGAGCTCTTACCGTAAAATTTTTCACTCGAAAAATTGTTAAAGGTGAGATCAGTACGCTCACAAATTTCCAATCCTATATAATATACTGTTTATTAGAAAATCGTGAAAATCTGAAATACTACTTGCTTTCCACTCTCATTATTTAGAATCATTTCAAGAAAAACAGACTATAGATGCTTTTTTGGGTAGTCGCTCTCTTGGGGATGAGTTCTTTTGAGAATCGTTCTTCTGGGCTTCGCAAATTTTCATTACCATATGAAATGTTAATTCGAAATCCGTTTACAGGAAACCGGCAAGTTATTTGGATGTCCTTTGCTGTATTGGAAAGGCATTGCAGTCTACCATCATTTGATTCGATTTCGTCTGGCTGACATCACGTGTTGTGAAACAGAGTGCCTCCAACTGTGGAGCACTTCCTCACAGCTTGCCGGGGTCAGACAGCCGACATTTATTTCGTAACATCAAACTCGCGGCTTCGATCTCTTTCAAGTAAATTCCTGAACATAGAAATTTTTGTTGCGTCTTTTTTGAGACACCCTGTTGCACAACCATTGTAAATCGATTGATGAAATGTTACCAGCAATTCGACTCACACCTTTTCTTATTATTCGTCTAATCTAAACGTTTTCAACTCTTCCTGCATTTTCGTTGATGGTGTAATTAATGGGATTATTCCGCATTTTTTTATCAACTTTCAGAATGTGCAGACATCTACAGCTCCCAAAACGGTACATGAATCTGATTGAAATTTTATGACAGTGCTGGGCATTAGTAGCTAACATAAATGAACAAATAAATTCTGCGGCATCCTATGGCAAATTCCCCGTGACGGCTTTTCCGGTTTATTTCAATTTCGTTTTGGCACTTTAAAATAGCATAAAATGTGTAAAATACCTGGGTGAAAATATTTTTTCATAAGTGAATATGAGCAATGCCTTCTGCATGTAATGAATATATGGTTACAGGGTAACCCGTTTTCTGGGCTGTGATATTTCGAAACATGTGTACAGGCTTAAAAGTGCCAAAAAATTTGAAAATTCTAAACTTTGGGGTACAGTAGCTATGCGAATTTAGACTTTCATGCCAAACGAATGCTGCCACCATACTCAAGATGTAAAACTACGCAAAATATCTCATTTTCAGATTTTATTAAGTTTCAGCTTTAGGTCCTCAGAAATCGTGTTTATTTTTACGGTTTCCTTAAACCATACGCATAGGACTAGAAATTTGTGAGACTGCAACTCGCCATTTTTGAGTAAAAACTCTGCAATAAGTTTTCTTATGATGACATCGAAGGCGGTACTTATTTATCAGTCATGTTTCAATCTCAAAGAATTTCATAAAAAACCAGAATATAGTCCGTTATAGTTTGTTTTTTATAAAGTGATTTTAAATTCAAGAATGACAAAAATTATTATTGCTGTCAAAATCGCTTCCAGAGAGTTTTTACTGTAAGATTTTTCATTGAAAAATTGCTAAGTTGAGTGAGTCCACAGATTTCACGTCCTATGCGACTCAATGTTCAGTCAGAAACAGTGTTGCTAACCTTGCCACGAAAAACTCCGAAATTTTCGGGTCACAAAATACACATTCTTATGGTTTTTTACACATGCTTATGGTTTTTTGATACATGCTTATGGTCTTTTGAGCTTATTAGATGCTTGCGCAGTGACTAATTTACAAAAAATGAAGGCGAACACAATTTTTGGGGTTTAGGTCAGATAATGACAACTATAGAACAAAAGTAATGACACAGTAAAGAAGCAAAATAACTGAAGCAAAAGATCCTTCCTTAATTGTCTAGAAATTCCACTGCTGACACCTCTGCGATCAGCCAAAAGCCAAAGTAAAGAATTATTGACGCATTGGGTGTATTCATGCTTGCGCAAATTTTCGGAGTTTTTTACTCTAGAACGCTGGAAAATGGATCAACCTATTACGTGATTTAAGTTTTATTTTTAGTCTAGAATGATGCTCAGACTGAGAAATGACGCTTTCAATCAGCCAACCAGGCAAAAAATTAGCTTGAAATCAACGATATATATTCGGACGAAGGAGCGAAATTCATAGTTGAATTTTTTTGGATTAATATTCTAGAATGCTAGAAAATGAATCTTTTCAAGACTAAATTACAGGATTTCAGGTTTAATTTTTCAGTCAAGAATGATGTTCAGTCTGAAGCAATGACATGTTTTTAATGGTACCGAGACATTAGAGCACCAGGAAAATAGAGCGCAGGGACACTAGAGCGCAGGGACAATAGAGCGTGGACATTAGAGCGCAGGACAATAGAGCACAAAGACATTAGAGCCCAGGACACTAGAGCGCAAGGACAATAGAGCCCGGACATTAGAGCGCAGGACAATAGAGCACAAGGACATTAGAGCACAGGGACAATAGAGCCCGGACATTAGAGCTCAGGACAATAGAGCACAAGGACATTAGAGTGCAGGGACATTAGAGCGCAGGACACTGGAGTACAAAGGACATTAGAAGGCAGGGACATCAGAGCACTGGGACATTAGAGCGCAGAGAGATTAGAGCACAGGACAGTAGAGCGCAGGACAATAGAGGGCAGGAACAATAGAGAGCGGACATTAGAGCGCAGGCACACTAGAGTGCAGGACAATAGAGCACAAGGACATTAGAGCACAGGACACTAGAGCGGAGGAACATTAGAGCCGAGGAATATTAGAGTGCAGGGACATTTGAGGGCAAGAACAATAGAGCACAGACATTAGAGCCCAGACACATTAGAGCGCAGGACAATAGAGCACAAGGACATTAGAGCGCAGGACATTAGAGGGCAAGGACATTAGAGTGCAGGACACTAGAGCGCAAAGGGCATTAGAAGGCAGGGACATTAGAGCGCAGGACAGTAGAGCACAAGGACATTAGAGCGCAGGACACTAGAGGGCAAGGACATTAGAGCGCAGGAAACTAGAGCGCAAAGGACATTAGAAGGCAGGGACATTAGAGTGCAGGGACATTAGAGCACAGAGACATTAGAGCGCAGGACAATAGAGCACAAGGACAATAGAGCCTGGACATTAGAGCGCAGGACAATAGAGCACAAGGACATTAGAGTGCAGGGACATTAGAGCATAGGACACTGGAGTGCAAAGGACATTAGAACGTAGGGACATTAGAGCACTGGGACATTAGAGCACAGAGAGATTAGAGCGCAGAGAGATTAGAGCACAGGACAGTAGAGCGCAGGACAATAGAGGGCAGGAACAATAGAGAGCGGACATTAGAGCGCAGGCACACTAGAGCGCAGGACAATAGAGCACAAGGACATTAGAGCGCAGGACACTAGAGCGGAGGAACATTATAGCGGAAGAATATTAGAGTGCAGGGACATTTGAGGGCAAGAACAATAGAGCACAGACATTAGAGCCCAGACACATTAGAGCGCAGGACACTAGAGCACAAGGACATTAGAGCGCAGGACATTAGAGGGCAAGGACATTAGAGTGCAGGACACTAGAGTGCAAAGGGCATTAGAAGGCAGGGACATTAGAGTGCAGGGACATTAGAGAGCAGAGACATTAGAGCGCAGGACAATAGAGCACAAGGACATTAGAGTGCAGGAGACTAGAGGGCAAGGACATTAGAGCGCAGGACACTAGAGCGCAAAGGACATTAGAAGGCAGGGACATTAGAGCGCAGAGACATTAGAGCGCAGGACAATAGAGCACAAGGACATTAGAGCGCAGGACACTAGGGTGCAGGGACATTAGAGCGCAAGGACTATAGAGTGCGGACATTAGAGCACAGGTACATTAGAGCGCAGAGACATTAGAGCGTAGGGACAATAGAGGGCAAGGACAACAGAGCGCAAAACAATAGAGCACGGACATTAGAGCGCGGACATTAGAGTGCAGGACAATAGAGGGGGGACATAAGAGACAATGCATTAGCAGATGTAGGGGCGGGGGCGGCCGCGCCTCCTAAACTCATGGTCTAAAAATAAAAATTATAAATGCAAATTATCAGAAATCTACAAAACTTAATTAAATACTTTTGCCAAAATTAATTTTCTTCGAATTTTTTCTCCTTTCGCTTATCCTCTATTTTTTCGCCAGTTGCCCCATTGTTTCGTCCTCTTTTTCGTTTTATCTTATATTTACAAAAAATTTTAAGAAAAAAAAGAAAAAATCTTTTGCATGTCGAAGCAAATAATTCAACAAAAATATAAAAGTAGTAAATCAAAAATTTTGCATGGGCCACTGAGACAATAGAGTGCAGGATAATAAGGGATAGGCGAATAGGGCGCAGGATGATAGAGCATGGACAGCAGGGCACAGAGACATGAAAGCTCAGGACAATAGAGCACAGAAAAATTAGATCAGAGCAAAATAAAAAAAAACGAAAATAAAATCATTGAAAGATAACTACATTTCAGCCCAAACATGCTTTCTTAAATTTTTTTCGTGTCCCTGAAGAAGTTCAGGTCAAAGCCATAACATTTTCCAAAATGAAGTGTTTTGTCAAAAGTTGTGAAAAAACCGCAGATATTTGACCTTCGAATAAAATTGCTTCATTTTGTTATTTTCGAATTCATCTTGAATTTCTAACCCACATTCAGAATTACACACACAATTTTTTGTCAGCTTTTGAAATAAAGCTGCTTGTTCAGTATTCTTTTTTAATGTTCAAACCAGCTTTCTAATGTGCCTGCGCTCTAATGTCCCTACCCTCTAATGTCCCTGCACTCTAATGTCATTGTGCTCTAATTTCCTTGTGCTCTAATGTCCGTGCGCTCTATTGTCCTGCACTCTATTGTCCTTGCGCTCTATTGTCCAGCGCACTACTGTCCTGCGCTCTAATGTCTCTGCCCTCTAATATCTCTGTGCTCTAATGTCCGGTCACGGTTTTTAACCAGATAGAAAATCAGCTTGAAGTAAATGATATTAATAAATTCGGGTAAAACAGTAAAAATGTGAAAAGAATTCCAGCGCGAAACGGCAAGAATGATGAAAACAATACAGACTTTGTTTGAAATGCTGGAGAATAAATCTTGTCGACATTTATTTCCTGATTAAGCAGTCTAATTTTGCAGTCGATTTAATTTTTCTCCATACCAGAAGGACAGAATATAAATATCAAATTGAAAGCGTGCAACTAAAACTAAAAAATCAGTCTATCAATCAAAAACTTGGATTGTTCAACCAGCGAAAACTTCCTTCGCTGTCTCAAACTGTTCTGATCATGCATCAAATGCAGAAAGATAAGTTTCACAAGATTCAAAAACTTTCCAAGACCATAAAAATATTCTATGAAAATAATCGAAAAATATTGATTTTTGTCAAATACTAAATCATAGATGGAACAAAGAGGTGAGACATTTTAGGGGAGTGGTGACAAATAAAATGTTAATTAGTTACTCAATTAGACATGCTAACGGTCGCCCCAGAGTGGACAAGCAATAATTATTACAATCATTGCGGGCATGGAAAGCGGGAAAATTTTGAAACACTTCACCACCAAAATCTATGCTAAACAAAACCCCTAAAATCCTCAAGGCAGAATAAAAACCTAGACAAATCCCTGTAGCAGACCTTACCCTGAAAAAAACCTCATACTCAAAAAAATCCGCATTTCGGGGAAACACCCACAGTCGGCAACATGGGTCAGAAATCGAACAAATATAGAACAGTACTTTCCACCTTTGTTGTATTTTGAAAATAAGTCGGTTGATGAGTCAGGCAGGAGTGGAATCCCAGAGTTCGTCCTTAATGTACGTATTTCCCATGCCTACGCTTACCCGATTAGGTTAAATAAATGTACTTAAACCTGACGCTGAACCCTACAAATTAAGGAAAGATGCTTCCTTAACTTGTCTCCCAAATTAGGATAAATACAAGCAAGGAAACCTTTCTTCAAATTTTACCTTTACGCAATAAAAACACTTACTGACAAAACGGGGCTGGGCGAGAGCACAAAAAATTCACTCCTACGCACTACGGAGAAAAGACAATGAAAATAGGCGTGCGGGGAGGCAGCAAGTATGATATAAAAAAAACCAATGTTGAACGTACAACATAAAAACAATTTAACATACAATGAGAGGGAGCCAACGCACATGTACTGACATGCGTTACAGTAAGACGGCTGTCGATGGTGGACGTTGCTCCCTCCACTTGGTACTTGCGGGCCTCATGCGGGAAACGACAAAAATGACAAACTACAGCAAAATCGGCAGAAACACACTACAACACCCCTCCCCCCTTGCGGTAGATCACCCTAAGCGATGGTCAAGAAACAACAGAAATCTGCAAGGGGAAGGGACTCTGCCACTACAGGCCATCACCGGGGTGGCTGAAGGGATCTTCGGCATCACACAACGGGGCCGACGGAGTCATTGCAGTTGTTTGAGCCAATATTGAGCCACGCGTAGGGTGAGACCTCCCAACGCGAGTTGCAATTAGCGAGGCCGTAAGCTCGGAAACACCGCAGCTCGCGTTGTCACTCTGTCCGCACTGCTATAATGGAGCGCACCAGCATAGGAGGCCATGCAGATGGGAGGGTGAGGCCAGCCACTAGGTTGGCGGCAGCAACAACACGGGCACAAGGCGGCAGAGGCCGGAAAGGACAAATGGCGCAAGTGGGGGCGTGTGGGGGTAGAACAAGTCGAGCCCTCTTACTGTGTGGTCTTAGCGTCGGCTGGGTGTGTGGTGGTGGAAACTAGTACAAAAAATAAAGCATGACAAAAGAGATTAGAAAAAAAAATCAACCGGTATGAACGAGGTTAATGTAAACAAGAAAAAACAAATGTTACTGTACAAAAGCTTTGTATCAATGGCGGCGAGGGTGACGGGTGTCATACGCCGACTGGGATTGATGGTAATTGTCACAGCAGTCGCGGGTTTCTTGGTGATAGTGGTCGTTGTGATAGCCATGGGGGTCGCGAGGATCGTCATGGCCATCGAAACGAATGAAACGGGAGTGGCGAGGATAATGGCCTTAATCGGCGGTATCACGACGGCGGGAAGACGAGGTAAAGGTTTGCGAGCGCAGTGGCGAAAGAGGATTCACGCCTGGGGATGGGAGCTGTGTGGCGATTAAAGAGGGTCAGTCTGAAGGTAGCCCTGTTGGCGGCAACGATCTCAGTGGCAGCAAGTTCCACCGGGCGGAAAAATCGTGCTGACGCAGCAGGGGCACCGGATGGTCAGTTTCGCTATGGTATTGCAGATAGATTCTTTGAATGTCGTCAATTTCTGGGGGTTGTTGAAATGACCACTATTGCGAGTACACCATCCAGCTATTGATTAAACCGACGGCGGTGATGTAGGCCTGCAATAGGCATGATGGGTTGTCTAGCCCCCGTGCTTCGTACAAAAAGAGTGCGAAATGAGTGGTGTGGATGGCATCAACTAGGCCGAGCTCCTCAGCCCAGAGGCCAGTGACGCATCGCAAAATGAGCACGGCAACATCAGGCGATATGGGTGGGTGTTGTTCTTGATATGTAGTGTGATAATGAGCGTGAAAATATTGATATAATGCCGGCGAGGCATTGGTGGCGCAAATATGGACGGCCATGGTGATGTGAACTCCAAGGTGGCTGAAGAAGTTGATCAAGACCATTTCGTGCAAAATCTGCCATGAGAAAAATTCAACAGACGGATCGATATGGGGCAGATAACACGGCAACACCAGCGTAATACAGTGCGGCGAGTCCATGGTTCGGAAACATGTGTAATTGGGCAAACTTGTGGCCTCGCTGGGCAAAGGTGGTTGGAAACGTTGCGCGGTATCTGCCAGCTGGATGGCTCCTAATACCAGTCATGTGGTGATAACCAATGATGGTTGAGCGGGTGCAGTGGACTGAACCAATGTCGGGGCCATAGGCGGCAGCGAGATGGCAGCAGGTGGCAGCGATGCGGAAGATGACGTGGCTGGTTCCACGTTCATCAGGGGCAGCGGCAGTAGCAGAACCTTGAATACCAATTTCAGCGGATTTTTCAAGGCTCCCAAACATTTCTGAATTTCGGCGTTGCGATGCAATGGGCTAATATAGTCAGTCAATTTCGGTGGTGAACAGCGGAAACCGTGCTGGTATGCCTGTTCATAGAAACTGGTAGAGTGCACCTGACGTGTTTGTTCGCTTTGAGTGCAGTGCAGTGGTGCATCGTCACGGCGATCTTGTTGACGGCTGTCACGGCTTGTAGTGTCTTTTCCTGGTGATTGTTTGGTTTCTTTTCAGTGGCAGTCATCACGGTAATGAGACTCGTGATGGGAACGATGGCTATCCGATTGGCGGGCAGGCGTCGTTCGTTTGGCCGGTGCGGCTGTCTTAGTGGTCCGGAATTTTGGCTGCAGTGTCGCACCAGTCTTAGAACCGGTTTGAGCGGCTGATTCTCGGGCTTTCTGTTGGGCGCGTTGTTTGCGGGGATGGGTTGTTCATTCACTGGGCGTCTTGCCACGTTCAGTACGCGGAGTACTGGGTGGCGGTGTTCCTTGAGTGCGCGGTTCATCCGTTGTACGGGTTTTGTGGGACTTGCGGTACTTGGCTTCTTCCTGATGATGTTGTTTTCATTTCGCGGAGTGTTTGTAACGTCCAGGTTTTCGGATAGGTTGGCCATGACGATCTAGAGCTGGCATGGACGAGCTGGGGGCCTGTGGGGTTTGAACATCCATAGGCATCGTCGGGGGCAATAGAGTCACAGGCGGTGGTGGCTGAGATACTGGCGGCAGTGGCAATGCGGCAGGTGGCTGTATGGCGGTGCGAGCAATAACCAGGGCCGGTTGAGCTACTTGAGGGGCTGCTAAAGCCGGTGTCAGTTGTGGCAGCAGAATACGTTGGATCTCCTCCTTGAGTGTGTCTGGATAATCCATCCAATGATGTTCGGGGAACAACATACTGGGCGGCTGCAATGGAAAATGATATGCGGTGAGGGCTGCGGCCAATGCTTGCCATTGGGGATCTGAAATAATATGTTGCCAAAAACGAACAGGAGCACTATACCTGGTGTCGGCAACAGTCGCAATAATCCGAGGTCTGGGTAGGATTGCCGGAGTTGCGAAATAAATGCAAGGGTCCATGGTGGGTGCCAGCGGGACAGCCACGGCAGCAGGCTCCTGTGGCACCGACATCCATAGCAGTGGATTCGTCAGTGGTGGTTTCCTCCGGAATATCGATCAGTGTTTGATCCCTGGTGGTATTTGTTTCAGCCTTCATCGCGGTGGGTTGGACCGGAGTAGATTTCTCCATTGGCACCGGAGCTAGGGTCGATATGTCATCGAGCATCAATTTCAAGAAATCGGTGATTTGCCTGGTCGTGGCTGTGAAGTCGGCTGTGGCGGTGGGCACGGGAAGGGCTGACACGTCAGTTGACGGCGGCAGCTTCACTATATTCAGGTCAAAGATTGGTGTATCCAAAAGCTCTTCATCTGCGGGCTCTACTTCTATCGCCGAAGTGGGGGGATCAAAGAGTTCCTCCGCGGTGAGCATGCGCACTGAGGCCGTAGTCCGCAACGGGCACCTATACACCGGCACAGGGAAGGAAAATCGATTTTGAAAGTCGATGATGTTCAGCAAGCGTGAATAGAAGTGGAAACGGCTATGGCGATTGGCTGTGTAGTTCGATTTGTCAATATTGATTTGTTCGATGGGGGTATCCATTTGGAAGTCCTCATCAAAGATAATTGGACGAAGGGTGAATCCGTTACAGACGTAGGTACCGAGGTTGCTGCTGATGGTCGAATTTTGAAGTTGGGAACCATATTCTGATGCAGCGCAATGGCCGGGAAGGGAAGTGTACAATCCAAATGGTCACCAGTGTTGTATTTTGAAAATAAGTCGGTGCTTGATGAGTCAGGCAGGAGTGGGATCCCAGAGTTCCTCCTTAATGTACGTATTTCCCATGCCCACGCTTACCCGATTAGCTTAAATAAATGTACTTAAACCCAACCCTAATTACCCTACAAATTAAGGAAAGATGCTTCCTTAACTTGTCTCCCAAATTAGGATAAACGCAAGAAAAGAAACCTTTCTTCAAATTTTACCTTTACTCAATAAAAAAACTTACTGACAAATGGGGGCAGGGCGAGAGCACAAAAAATTCACTCCCACGCACTACAGAGAAAAGACAATGAAAATAGGCGTCAGGGAGGCAGCAAGTATGATATAAAAAACCAATGTTGAATGTACAACATAAAAACAATTTAACATACAATGCGAGGGAGCCAATGCAGGCGTACCGACATGTGCTACAGTAAGATGGCTGTCGATGGTCCACGTTGCTCACTCCACTTGGTACTTGCAGGCCTCATGCGCGAAATGACAAAATACAGCAGAATCGGTGGAAACACACTACAACACCTTGATAGTCTGGAAGTTTCAAGAAAAACAGATTGTAGTCTGTTTTTTATAAGCCCTTGTAAATTGGAAAATAATAAAAATAAGTATTGCGCTGTGTAAATCGTCCACATATAAGGTTGGGTGTGCGGCAGGACATTAAGGCCCATCAGTATGGTACACAGGGTGACCAACACTTTCTGAAAAAAAAATTCCCTGACTTTTCCAGGTTTTCCAGGTTCACTTATGTGAAATTTCCAGGTTTTTTAAAACAATATTTCAAAGAAAAAATGCATTTTACATGACATTTTCGTGTCATGGCAAGGCAATTAACACGCTCAAAAATTTATTTCAATTATAATATGTAGCAGGATACTGTTGTTACATTAATTTTTTCAACTCAGCCATTTTCATATCAATAGACGCCTTTTCTGCTTTTGCCACTTCATCCAATTTGCGCTTTTTGTCCTCCAGCTCCTTTAGCTCGATTTGAGCACGTCTTTTCTTGGAAATATGTTCAGTTTCGTGCATTGATTTTTGACGATTTTCGTCGAGAGCTTGATTATATCGAGTACCTGAAATAATTAGCATTTACTAAACTGATATTAGGTAAATTTAGACAATTAATTTAAATTCAAATCATCTTGATTGATTTTAAATCAGAAAAGAAATAGCTTGCCTGAGGAACGAACAAATTTCAACATTTCACTGCAAATATCAACTTGCGAAACGCCACCGGCAGCTTTTATTGAATCATATACAACACGCTGGTTTACCAGAGAACGTTCTTGCAAATTTTCGACTAGTAACTGTTCATTAACACTAAATCCACTTGTTGTAGGTGGTGACTCCGCTATCGTTACTGTGACCGGACTTGTGATTGAACGTGGCGAAACCAAATCAGGTTTTTGTAGAAAGTAACGCAAACTTGAAGAAGAGGCGATTTTTTTTTGAGCAAGATGTTTGGTTGATGTTGAATGACTTAGTACTGCCTGACGGCCCATATTACTCAAGCTAAACGACTTCTGGCAAATTTTACAAAAAGCTCGACTAGTATCTTTATCTGATGGAAGTAACCACTGCGCCCAATCTTCATTACTATCGGGATTAATCCAGTCCAATTGGAAGGCTGCTTTTTTATTTGGCATCTGAAAAATAACATGATATTGTTATTAATTATTATACATAGTGATTTCATCAATGTAAAACGAAAACATCATCAATTTATAATACACGAACAACGAAAGACAACAAGAAAAATTTATTCGAAATCATCTCTACAAACATTATTATTCAGACAATTTTAAGTAAAAACATCGACTATTTCATCACGTGTTTCATTTCTTTCCGGGAAATTCCCTGACTTTTCCAGGTTTTCCAGGTTTTCCAGGCGGTCAAAAAAATTCCCTGACTTTTCCAGGTTTTCCAGGTTTTCCAGGTCTGTTGGTCACCCTGGGTACATGCAACATAGCGGTTCAAGGGGTACTGTTACGTATGACAAAAACAGACTGAAGGCCGACATTGATCTGGCATCTCATTACAAGGTACCTATAGTCGGTTTTTCTTGAAATGCTTCCAAATTATAAGAGTGGAAGGCAAGTAGTATTTCAGATTTTTTATATTTTCAGCTAAACTGTATGTTAAACAGGAATGAAAACCTGTGAGGGTACTCAACTAACCTTCAAGTATTTTTTGAGTAGAAAATTTCATAGTCAGAAATGTTTGTAAACAATTCTATCAACAGTGCTATTTTTTGTCAATTTTCACTTTAAAAGCATTTAATAAAAAGCAGACTATAGTTGATTTTTTATAGTAAAAATCATGTTTTGTTTGCGTATTCCAATGAGACGAAAAATAATGTAACTGAATTCCTTCATCACTGATATCTTTCAGTTCGAATCGGCTTCAGTGTCAAAAGTTCGATTTTCTTCGACTGACCTCCCGATCAGGTGTGAAACCAATGAACCAGGCCAATCTTGACTCTACAAGGTATTTCGATACACGATTCCACATTCAGCATGGTGCCTGCGTGATAGCAAAGATTATGTAACTAGTTTATTAGAAAATGCCCTGATGGGGCAGAAAAAAGGAGAATATACTTGCTTCGATAGTTGCCATTAGAGCTTCACACCGGGTACCCGAATTACCCAGGTACAAAATGAAAACCATTATCCGGGTACACGGGAAATTCGGGTACCCGTTTTGTATCACATTTAATATGTAGACTTGAGAGTAGAGGTGTATGCATAGTTTTTTTAGCCTTTTACAAGCAAAAATGGCTTGTCAGAATTTTTTGAGTCATGTGTTTGATCATATCGGATACAGAAAAGATGCATTTTGGTGCATTTTAGAAGGTCATAATCTCAAAATTTTCTGGCGCTTCGTGCCGGTTATAACTTAAATAAGCATTATTATTTATTTCCTAGCTCAGGCGCTGCTTCTAACATGTCTACCTTCATTTATCATTTAATCTTTAATAGTTTTAATCATCTTAAACGTATTATCTCATGTTTTAATTGGTAATCTTCAATATTTCATCTTGATATTTAATGAAGATTCACATTTTTCCCTTGACACATTTTTTGAGAAAGATCAATACGTCAAGTCTGTAAACTTTTTGAAGTGATAATTCCTTTCTCAACGTAAAATCAATCCAAAAGCTTCATGGAAGTAGTTCTTGGAAACTTTTGCTCTTCTTGCTCATATCTATTCGGCCGAGTTCATTAGAGTGTGTGAATAAATTAATGATTTTAAAATTTTTCAAACATGAAATTCCAGAAATTACGACCTTTGAACAGAAAATTCGAAACTAATTCTTCAAACAAGTGGTTGGAAAATTGATTTTCCAGTGTCGCAGAATGTCAATACCCAAAAAAATTTTCTGGCGTTTCAGGCAGGAAAGATTAATAGCTTTATTGGGCTCTCACTTGTCATCATAGACGACTTAACCGTCGATTTCTCATGTAATTCAAAGTCATTATGTTCTTGGATAGTTTGCTGGAAAGTTTTTTCCACAATGCTTGTAGATTAGACTTCGATCAAACTCAAAAATTTCAAATGTTTCCTGAATTTTAATGAATTAACGGCTTTAAAATGTTATTGAATAAATGTTGAATGACATCTCTTTTTTGATTGATTGCTGTGATGCTCAATATATACATTTCTTCAAAAAATAACCTAGCATCGGAATTTATTCACGTATACTGGTATTATAAAATTGGCTTGCAAAAATTTGGAATGGCTTGTAAAATTTAAGGTCAACAAGCCACTTGGCTTGTGACTCGTAGGTCAAAAAAAACCCTGGAGGTGTATGCAAATTTTGCTTTGTCTCGTCAATAATATTGAGCTATCGTGATGTGACGTGTAGTATTTTGCAGCGTAGGTGCGTCGGTGATGTGTGTCAGTCATCATCTCTAGCATTATATTCGCAATATACCTACCTATATGCAGCCTATTGTATACAACAACACAACCAGTGTTTCAACACATGTGTTGAAAAATATTATGTAGTAGGGACTACGGAGTGTGTGTAATGCATCATTCTATTTTCACAGTGTATCTGTCTAATATTATATATGTACATTAACATTACAACTCATTTTAACATGTACCAGGGTATACCTGGGTAATTCGGGTACCCAGGTACAACATTTTTGTCGTGTGAAGCTCTAGTTGCCATGCTAGAAAAAGAGGTAGACTAGATTTTTGAGAACTTGGGTCAAAGTTGGAAAAAATTCACTTTCTTTATATTGGATTTTCATTCTGTCTCAAAAAAATTTTCCATGTCTGTGAAAAAGTATATTCTGCAGCTGAGTGCATCAACACACTTCCCAACCAAACATGTGCATCTCCGGAATTTTGAGGAGGGCACAAGGGTGGACCTTGGTTTTTTGGCATTTTTTGAGACAAAATTAAAAAAAAGTTGAACAAAAAATTATTTTTCATAACAAATCTTCCAGTTTCAGAACCCTTGGGATAGTTTGTACCCCCCATGTCCTCCCTCACACATGAGTGCTTCTAACTGCCTGAGCTTTTTTTCTAAATTTGGTGTCAATAAAACAGGAATCAGCTCGTGGAAAGTGACACATGAAATCCCACTCAGCTTTTCTAGAAAAGGCTACAGCACAAAGTCTTGTTAGAACTAAATCGATTGTGCAAGATATGCTTAATTCACTCATTTTATATAACATATTCCATGGAATTCACTCCGTAAGTAACCAAGGCCCAGTTGCTTTAAAAGGGTCTATGCTCGAGCTCAAGATATAGTCTCGAACAAAAAGAGGACTCGGTTTGATTTCAAGTTCGGTATAATTTGAATGTCATCAGGACTATAACGAGTTTAATGTAGAGATTATGACTATAATAACCCTCACCATTTTTCAGCACGTGTGAGAGGCAGAAGTTTTAAATTGGTCTTTAAATTTAGGTTTAAATTTAAATGCAGAATATACTTCTTCACCCACATTTTCTAATAAACTAGTTTATTAGAAAATGCCCCGATGGGGCAGAAAAAAAGAGAATATACTTGCTTCCATAGTTGCCATGCTAGAAAAAGAAGTGGACTAGAATTTTGAGAACTTGGGTCAATGTTGGAAAAAATTCACTTTTTTTATATTGGATTTTCATTCTGTCTCAAAAAAATTTTCCATGTCTGTGAAAAAGTATATTCTGCAGCATCATGCACTTTGTCCTTCTCATGGCATCAACCACAGTAACATTTTTCTATATGAAAATAATATGGCACATGACTTCAAATGTAAAAAATGGTAAACCAATGGCATTCTATCTCCCGACCAATTCAAAACTTCTGCCTCTCACACTAGCTGAAAAATGGTGAGGGAGACATATTATAGTTATAATTCCGACAAGTCCTGATGACATTCAAATTGTACTGGACCTGAAATCAAACCGAGTTGTCTTTTTGTTCGAGACTATCTTGACTGGAGCTTAACCTTTTTAGTGCAATTGGGCCTTGGTTACTTATGGAGTGAATTCCATAGGATATGTTAAATAAAATGAGTAAATTACACACATCTTACACAATCGATTTAGTTCTAAGGAGACTTTGTGCTATAGCATTTTCTAAAAAAATTGAATGGGATTTCATGTGTCACCTTCTCAGAGTTGATTCCTGTCTTATTGGCATTAAATTTAGAAAAAAAGCTCATTCAGTTAGAAACACTCATGTGTGAGAGCAAGGACATGGGGAGTACAAACTTCACCAAGGGTTTTGAAACTGGAAGATTTGTTATGAAGAATAGTTTTTTGTTCAACTTTTTTTAATTTTGTCACAAAAAAACGCCAAAAAATCTACCCCTGTGCCCTCCTCAAAATTTCGGAGATGCACATGTTTGGTTGGAAAGTGTGTTGATGCACTCAGCTGCAGAATATACTTTTTCACAGACATGGAAAATTTTTTTGAGACAGAATGAAAATCCAATATAAAGAAAGTGAATTTTTTCCAACATTGACCCAAGTTCTCAAAATTCTAGTCCACTTCTTTTTCTAGCATGGCAACTATGGAAGCAAGTATATTCTCTTTTTTTCTGCCCCATCGGGGCATTTTCTAATAAACTAGTTCACCTCTTTTTAGTGGGCCTCAACCATGCACGTGTCACATATTTCGCCATCCATGTCACATTTTACGCCATGCCACGTGTATGACATGGGGACTTGGGAGAGCTGGGGAGGTTTGGGTATCTCATCAGGTAATACCGTGTTTTAGAGGTCACATTGATGGTGAACCATATCAGATTGATCCTATTACAGTGAGTAATAGGCTGTGACTCCTGATGGATACTGGCATTTTCCCCAGGCTTTCCTGGTTGGCGTTGGGGCCTAACCTGGCGAATGGTGGCTATAGAGAGATCTATAGTTGGTTCTCTGGTGTTGTCCTTGGGGTCTTGCTGTAGGGTAATGGACAACGCTGCCAGGCTAGGTGCGACAATCCCCGAGTCCTACTCAGTGAGAGTGGGGACAGGGTCACCCATAAAATGACCTAATTTGGGGGACCCGATTATGAACCAGACAGCCCCTTTTAGCCCGAACCTGAGAGGTGGAGGCCCTACTTATCTGTGGAAAACTTCGGAACCCGACTTAGGAAGGATTTCCCGACAAATACCCCACAAATAACAAAATCCCCTGAGAAGACTCACCTAGTCCTGTTTCTCAAGCGATTCGACGAAATGGGCGGCGAGTCCCTGGATACTTTCGGTCTTCTGGCACTGGGGCGGGGGTGCGATCCACAAACATCCTAGCAGCGAGCGGGAGGCGAGTCTCCAACGTTTTCTTCACGAACCGGGGGCGGTCGGACACCTGGCACTGATGGGCAGCAGGTACTGTAAATGGTAAGCGGCGGACGCAGTGAACAAAGGTAAATTTATGTAAATTTATTGGCAAAAGGCGGCGGACGCACAGGTGTATATAAAATTATGCAAATTTATAACGAAGGCGGCGGACACGGAAAACCGGACGGAAAGCTTGGTGAACCCAAGAATGAGCGAAAAACTAAAGAAACATGTCCTTTTAAGGACATGTTTGGCTACAGCTGCAGCTTGGGGGGAGTTTCTCGGCGCTCAAGCTAACTTCTGCAGCTAGACGCGATGCAGAAGATGCCTATGAGCACATAGACATTTTTTCGTTCACATGCGTTTAGCACTGAGGCCGACTGCAGTGCCTATGCTAAGCATATGAACGTCTTTAGCTAAACTTCTTAGCTAGTCGTTTTTGCGTAACAAAAACGACGCTAATTTTTGATGATAAGAGGTGCATGAATGCACCAAAAATAGCCATGTGCTCGTGGAGCAAGACTGGTGGAAGTTTTTAGCTAAAGGGCCTACTGTAGCCCGCGTTCGTAAAGAAATAAAAATACAACAAAACGAAACATAGAAATGCATGAAAGATATAAAAACGAACACAAAATGCATGTGTAAAAATGAAATAAACAAAAGCATGAATAAGTAATAAACGAAACATGAAAAAATAACAAAATGTCGGCATGATCGGAATCACGTGACGTTGGAGAATTGAGCGGCACGTGACACACGAAAACTTTCATAAAAGCATATCGAAGTTTTAAATCTGGTCATCTGCACTTCAAAAAAACAATAAAAAAAGTTCAAGCAATGAATTCTCACTTTCGGTCAAAAGTAAAGGATGTGTAAACTGTATGGTACTTAAAAAACGTTGTAAAGATACTGAAAGGTGACCATATCTATTGAATTCTTCGTGGTTTAGAATCCTTCAACCCAAAAATCGCAGAAATACCTTTGTTTACACAAATGACTTTTTTCGTGTAAACTGACTCCGTCCATTGAATTCCCCATGGTCAGAAACATCTTCCCTCAAAAATCGCAGAAATACATTTGTTTACACTCAATATGAATTAATGTGTGAAGTGATCACTTTCATTAAATTCCCAGTGGTCGAAAACCCCTCCCACAAAAAACTCACGAAAACAGGCTTGGTTAAATCCGGAATAATTTTTTGTGTAAAATGACACATCCATTGAATTCCCCGCAGTCGAAAACCCCTTCCATAAAAAATCACGAAAATACGCTTGTTTACACCCGCGATAGTTTTTTTGTAACATGATCGCATTCATCAAATTCTCCGTGATCGAAAACCCCGTCCACCGGGAAATCACGAAAATACGTTTGTTTACACAGGGGATAATTTTTGGTGTAAAGTGATCACATTCATTGAATTCCTCGTGGTCGAAAATCCCCTCCACAAGAAAATTACGGCAGTACGCTTGCTTACACCGTGGGTAATTTATTTGTGTAAAGTGAGGACGTCTATTGAATTCCCCGCAGTCGAAAACTCCCTCCACTGAAAAATCACGGAAATACGCTTGTTTACACCCGGGATAATTTTTCGTGTAAAGTGACCGCGTCTATCAAATTCCCAATGGTCGAAAACCCTGGCAGCCCAAATATCCCAATAAGGCTACAGGTTTATTTGAAACTGCTAAAAAATTAGTAGTGCATTACGCTGCAAAAAATTATTTTTTTGAACCCATAAGATATAACAAAATTGGGGAATCTGGCGTTTTCCGGGACTTTGAACAACCATATCATTGAATTGAGGCCATATTTCAACGAAAAAAAATTCGCATTTGAGATTACACCCCCAAGATGCTTTAGGCCGAAGTATGGAGGCTGGATATGGCCTACTGATTACTGGGCATGGTGGAACTGGGGGGGGCTAAAAAAGTGCGTTTTTTACCTGTTTTTGGGGCCCACCGAGCACCACTTGCAGATAGAGGCGAAATGACAAAAGGCACCCCATAGTTTGCCCCTATACCCGATATTATGCAAAAAACCCGAAGGTTCTAGCTCTTACCGTTTTGGCTCTAGTGGGGGCATGAAATTTGGGGGCCAAGTATATTATAGGTTGACGCTGTCGCGCCCCCTATGATGATCCGCTTACAGCATTGCAATGGTAAATAACCATAAGTCATATGATCTTATCATTTGTCATATCATGCGGTAAAGATGACCACATGCTTCATCCTGGGTATTCTATACATTAATGAACGCAGCAGAAAAAATATAAGCACGAAATGAAAAACTGAAGCCGGAAAATTTAGCTTTCGGCGGAGAATATTCAACCCCATCATGAAATTAATTTTGCGAATTTCGATAAAAAGCAAATACATACATGCGTAACGAACGACTGCGAACGGATTAAAGAGATTTTATACGATTCTGATACCCTGATTATTACTGTTATGTTTATAAATCGTAGTTTTCCTCATCTTCTTTGACCGAACTGGAAATCTCCGTATAGATTTTTAGAGCTCGCTCTTTCCGGAACGTAAACGAAGAGGCTTTTCGAAGTCTAGAATTTAAGGAAATGTTTATATTCGAGGAAAAAACAAATATTGAAAACATAGTACGTGACATGGGAACTGAGATATTAAGGGGAAAAATCCCAGCCGTGTGAGAAAGGTAGGTAGATAAGTATAGGTAGAGAAGAGAGGCAAAACATTTCACCTAACAGAATCTTGTATTTGCATTTGTTTCCGTTCTTCATCACTAATCATTTTCGATTTTTCGGTCGAATCGCGATAATAGAGTAAATTACCGGAATGATACAGACATAGTGGAGTGTGAGACACGAAAAACGTATCGTCGCTGGGTATTTTATGAAAGCGAGTTTCTTCCAGAAGTTTCAATTTCGGGTATTCGAACGGGAAACCGCCGGTTTCGTTTAGCTATGAGACGAAAAATTTTAAGGATTACAAAGTGAGGAAGGGTGAATGTATATGCTGAGCATACATGCACATAGGGTGGGTATGGGAGGTAAACCCCCATACCTGAGACCCTGGCCACCACCCCTGGCCAAAAGAGTCGTCAAAACACCCCCTGAACTTTTTTCATGATTTTTGTGCATATTTTGTGTGAAAAACAGGCTTGTAGAACTTTTTTTGTTGTTTTGCTCACCCACCCTCCCTACCCCTCTGGGAAAAAAGTCCATGGACCCTCCCCCTGGAAAATGCTTGCCGCGCATGTCTGATGCTGAGGGAATCATAAAACTCACACAGCTAATTTCTATATTCTCGAAGTTGATACCGGAAGACGAAGAAATCTGAAAGAAGTAGAATTGTGAAAAAATACTGATTCTTTGGGTTTACTTCATTCCGTAGTCGAGCGCACTAAATTAAATTGAGTTCACAGAGCTTAAAAATAACAGGGGAATTGTGCTCTCGCCACAGAGTTAAATCAAGAGAACTGCAGTCGGTTAGAAAATACGAGCATTTTAAACCCAAAAACTGCAAACAAATCGAATGCTATGCAAACAGCAAGAAAATAGCATATTTCGAATATTGTCAACAATCCCATCCGTATACAACGTTTACTCACCATTTTGAACAACGTTCGATAACTACAATCAACGGGCAAACGTATTTCTTTCAGTGTACCGTAAGAAGCCGTACTTGGGTGCCATCGACGGATGAACAATAAAATGAATTGGTCGTTAGGCGGATCGGGCTCTGTAATCGTGAAAAACAAAGTAAATCACGCTAAAGGAAATGAAATTCAAAGAATTTTTAATACAGAAATGACTAGTTCTGATGACGTCAGCACAACGTTAAAAAATATCAACGTAATATTTTTCTTGAAAAGTCGATATGATAACTGAATTCAGAAAAAAATCAATATTCTACGGTCAATGATTATGTATATATTTAAATTATGATTTCCGCAATTGCAAATAATATTTCTACAGTTGTACTTGCTGCGACGTATATGTTTTTTAAAATAAAATGTGCTCCAATGCTTCAATGAAGCAAGATTTTTTTTATAAAATGTGCTTGAATGCCTCAATGAAGCAAGATTTTCATGTAGCAACTGAAAAAGTTACAAAGGGAATAAAGTCACTTTTTATGAAAATGAAAATTGAATAAATACCTTTCAAAATTTGAACGTGTAATTCCAAACTATTGCACATAATCGTGGATCGTTCTTGCATCGGACAAGATGATTTAATAAAATCGACTTTATTTTGGCATAATTCACGAAAGCGTATTCTGAAAAAATGTAAAAACTACATCACCATAGAACGGATCGCAAACTAATTTTACGTACAAGTTCATTAATTTACCTGCTGACCTCCGTTTCTATATCACATTTACGTTTCAGTTGTCGTATAACTTTCGACTTAGTTTTTGATAGAGTCACATTTTTGTCTAAAACCATGTCGAATAGAAATTTATTCGGCTAAAAAGGACGGGAACACACACATTAAATACGCTCGAGTACAAAACAAGATATAGTCTTACTTGAAAATTTTCTGCGTCGAATAAATAGAATTTTACTAAGCATTCGTCTTCTTTCAATACACGACCGAGTTTAACTTTGATCTTACAAAAAAAGCAAATAAAGCTTCATTTCAGAAATGACGATAATCTTTTCCGAGAAAAAATTTGCCTACATACACACACTTTTGGCATAATGTCCCGAAAAATACATCCCTAGCCTAGGGCCTGAATTTAAGCCCGGAAGTCCGGCCCGGCCCGAGATAGGGGCTTCGGGTTGTCTGAAAAAATTCTCGGGCAAGGCAATGCCGACCTATTTTTCAAAAGTCCGAAAGATTTTGATGTGCAAGGTATAGTTTTTGATTATATTCGATGTGGAGATTGTATAAATAAATTTTGTTCGTGACCTAATTTTTTAGTGCGATTTTCAGTGATTTAATGTGACTATTCCTTGATTGTCGTACCATGTTTGACTAAAAGTGCAATGTTGAGCAATAGTAAAATACCAAATGAAATTGCATTGACACAAAATTTCAGAATCGCACTTTCGGGTCGGGCTTCGGGCCATGTTTTTTTAATCGGGCCGCGACGGGCCCCAAGGTTCAAACCCGATTTCGGATCGAGCCGGGTTCGGACTTCTACAAAATTTTCGTGTCGGGCCGGAATTTCCAGGCCCTACCCTAGCCCTTGGAAGCGCAAAATGTCAACTTTTATTTGAAAATAAACGGATTATTATTGTGGACAAGATTTGAATTCCAAGTTTTGAAATTGAGAAATGGGACTAGAATATTTGGATAGAACAAACTTGCACACCCCTTCACAGCTCGAAATCGCTCTGACAAGTTCGTCCGGCGTATTCCACGGATATTCAGACATTGTTGTGTACATTTTTATGAACTGGAGAAGGAAAAATAAAAAATAAGCATATTGATGAATGATGATTCGTAATAAACTCTTACTTTGAACTGATCTGGTGTCGCGTTTATGAAAGAAGCAACTTTATCTTTTAACTGCTGCATGGTCATTCGTCCGTCGCAGCTTATGTTGAAAACTGAAAAACAAAATTCGTAGTCCAAACCAACATAGTTATTTATTTTAGCGGAATAAACAACCTATTTTTGTAATTTACTTTTTTGAAATCAAAATGCCAAGAATTTATTGGTTGAACTTTCCGCCGTTACTACACCTCCATGAAACAGTGTTTATCTTGATCACCCCGTCTAATTTCTTTAGAGCGATAGCTGAAAATTGCCTTAGTTTCGTTGGTTGTCAGAAAGATAAAAGAGTTTCTCACAATAGCAGAGTGACTGCTATTATATGAAACTTTTTTGTATGAATTTCATGTAATAACAGATTGGCCCCTTTAATTCATAAGGATAGATGCAGCGGAAACCAAAAGAATAAGTACAATTTGATACGCAATTTCACTTGGCGGACACCTTTATGCTATAAAAAAATGTGTAATTTCTACATTAGAGTGGGAAAGGCTGAAACCATCGAAAAACATCATGCTTATTCACTGTCGATTTGGACACAACTGCCTTGATATCTGCGTTCTACTTGAGAAATTACAACCACTTAACTAAGTTTGAAGGAAATTTTTGGGTGTTATGTTTGCTGCACACGGACGAAATTTTTTTCCTTTGACTACAGTAGTAAAGTTACTGCGCCGTCTCGGAGGCCGGAGCTCCATCCTATTCCTAATTGTAAGGTGAGAAACTAGAGTAGATAGGGTGCCATATGGGAAAACCTCGAATACTCCAGCTTGACCAGTTGAGGTACTACAGGCTTTTTTGAGCTCACCATTTTTCAGACCACCCTGTAAAATCGAACTAACCATTTTCGAATGACGAAATGCGAAAACTAAATGATAGATAAGAATAAAATCAGAAGACTCCAGAATACAGGAAAACAAAAGTATGAAAGACGATATAAGAATAGGATACGAAGAAAGGGGCTGAAAGGGAAAGAGAATAAAATGAGTAGAACAGACGAGCGATGAACAGAAGAAAAAAATCAAGTACCGAAAGCAGAAAAATGGAAAAAGAAAAGTAAAGAACTGTTTTGAAGTGAAAATGGAAAATTACTCCTTTGATCATTTTCGTTCTCCGGCTTCGGTTGGATCAAGTCAAAAGAAATTTCGCTGAAAAAATCGACATTTTCTTCTTCTGGAGTCTCCTGCGAATTATCGTCCGTTTTTGCAGTCGGCGTCGTCACAGGTCGTAATTCACCGTCCGTCCAATGTTTCAATTGTGGAACGTATTCGACAATACTTTCTCGAACATCGTCGTTATCGTTGTCGCCGCCACATTCGGTGACGCTCACCTTTTCTCTTTGATCATCTTCGTCATCGCCCAGGGAAGGAATCTCGTCGTCACCGACCGTGGCTGAAACGGGAGAGACTTGGGGCGACGGTGTGGACGCGTACATGGAAAACGAAGCTTCCGTGCTTTCTGTTGGAATGCCGAAACGCCACGCGGGAGTTTGGCCTAGAGCACATGAATTAGTTAAATCACTTATGTACCCGTACAGCATTGAAACATTACAAGAAATATTGAGCATGACAAAAGCCTTACACAGATCAATCGCGGTTTAGATTCAAAAATAAGTAAATCGTTATTCCTGAAGTTGGAAGAAATAATCGTCGTGGTTTCAACAACTTTTTTAAACTCAAATTTGACGTTATGATTCTCTGAATAGAACTCCGAACCGATATTACCTTATTAATTTTGACGTTGGGGCAGAAACATTTTCAATTTTCTGTCAATTGTAACTAATCTTTTCCATTATACTGACTTTTAATCATAGGTGGCGCGATAGCGTCAACCTATATACTCGGTCCCCAAAATTCATGTCTCTTCGTACAGCCGAAACAATAAGTGCTAGAACCTTGGATTTTTCATAATTTCGGGCATAGGGACAAACTATGGGGTGCCTTTTGTCATTTCGCCTCTATCTGCAAGTGGTGCTCGGTAGGGCCCCAAACACATGCAAAAAACACTTTTTAGGAGCTCGGTTCCACCGTGCCCCACAATGGGCGCGCTATATCCAAGCTCCATACCTAGGCCAAAGCATCATAGGAGTGCGACCTCAAACGCGATTTTTCATTTTTTAAAATATGAACTCAATTCAATTATATGGTCGTCCAAAGCCCTGGGAACCGCGAAACATGGAAAATTTGTTACATAATACTTATGGCTTCAAAAAATATTTTTTTGCAGCATAATGCTCTACGATGCCAGAATTTTTTGCAGTTTCAATTGAACCAGTAGCGTTGTTGAGATTTTCGGAGAGTAAGGGTTTTCGACCATGAGGAATTCAATGGACGCAGTCGCTTTACACGAAAAATTATCTCAAGTGTGAAATAAAGGTATTTCCGTGGTTTTTTGAGAGAAGAGGTTTTCAACCATGGGGAATTCAATGAGATGCGGTCACTTTACACAAAAAAATTATCTCGGGTGTGAACAAGCATATTCTCGTGATTTTTTGATGGAAGGGGTTTTCGACTACAGAGAATTCAATAGACGGAACCACTTTACACAAAAAAACTATCCCACCTGTAAAGAAAGGTATTTCCGTGATTTTTTTTAGGAAAGTGTTTCAACCATTGGGAATTCAATAGACGCGGTTACTTTACACACGAAAATTATCCCGGGTGTACACAAATGTATTTCTGCGATTTTTGAGTGAAGGGTATCTCGGCTATGGAGAATTCGATGGATGGAGTCACGTCACACAAAAAATTTTTCTGGATGTAAACAAAGGTATCTCTGCGATTTTTAGGGTTGGGAGGTTTTTGACCATGGGAAAAACAATGAATATGGTCACTTCATACTTTGTTTACAACGTGTTTTAAGTACTATGCAGTTTACTCATCTTTTACTTTTACGGAAAGTGAGAATTCGTAGTTTCAAGATTGTTTTTATGGTTTCTTTGGTGTAAAGATGGTCGAATTTAAACTTTAATGTGCTTCCATGAAAGTTTTCATGCTTGGTCAAGGCCCACTGAAAAGGGGTGGACTAATTTAATGGAAAATGCCCCGATAGAGCAGAAAAAAGAATATACTTGCTTAAATAGTTGCCCAGTTAGAAAAAGGATGGACTAGGTTTCTGAGAACTCGGGTGACAGTTTAAAAAATCGAGTTTTATAATATTGGATTTTCATTCTTTCTCATTAAAAAGTTCCATGTTTACGAAAAAGCATATTCTGCAGCTGCATCAACACACCTTCCAACCATACATGTGCAGCTGCAAAATTTTGAGGAGGGTACCTGGGTCGACACGTTTTTCGAGACAAAAATCCAATAAAGTTGGCAAAAAAATTTGTTTCACACGGAAAATTTTTCAATTTCAAAACTTTTGATTTTTCAACACAATTCTTTCAATAAGAGAGTATAATTTTTCCACTCATAGGATTGCTTCTGTTTTTTGCATCATGACAGCTTGTGTTCCGATATTCATTTTTACTCATCAGAACACTCCTGTGTTTTTCATCGTCATAATAACAGTTTAATATAAGCACACGTACAGCTAACGCACGGAGATATTCTTCTATATACATGATACGTAAAATGGACATACTGATTCAATAACTGCCATTTTGACAAAATTCTTGACCATTCAGTTAGATAACCCCGAGACTGGCTGCATCTGCTACGACGCAGGTTTTTTAGGCCAAATAGAACCATGGCTCCTGTTGAGAGTGGCCAAACCAGCCACCTCAACGAATTGTTGCAAAAAGAGAGCGCCTTTCCCGTTGCTCGGTTGGCTCAGTTGGTTAGAGCGTACGGACGGTAGCCGCAAGGTCCCGGGATCAAGTCCCGGACCAAGCCTTACTTTTACTGAAGCCCCGAGTAGCGGGAACAGGTTGCCTCAACACTCCTAAAAATTCCGATTGGCTCCTAAAAATTTAGCGGTACAAGCCGATTCGGCTTGTAAAAACTCGAGAATTCTATTGTTATTTAGAAGTTTTTTCAGCTTCGAACTTCAAAAAACACAGTTGTTCGCGGAATTATATCATCCGTATATATCTTATGTTCTTAATATTATTCTATGATGCTGTAGTTTGTATAGGAGATCTGTTAACCGAAATGTTAATTTACACAACAATGAGGGCCTTAAGTATATCAGACATGAAACATTGATTTGATTTTGATTTTTAAGAATTTAAACTATCCAACAGTACACTAAGCTATTGCATTTGATCGAATTAACAAAGTGATGTCAAATTGCCTAACTGACTTTTCCAAGAAAAGGCCGCGGATGATTGAATAATGACTGATCTAATATTTGAGCCTTATTATTCTGTGTGTGATTGAAAACGTATAAAAAATCATTGATCTGTTACGTGGGCTTCTACTGTGATTTTGAAGTTTTTTTGAATAAATTCGTTGGAAAAACATTGTTTTTTACATATTTGTTTACAAACTTTCTAGTTTTAGCTTGTTGAAATTCGGATTGGCTTGTAAAATTTTGATCCTTGGAGCATATTGGCCTTTGGAGAAACAATGAAAAAGAAAGCCTGCTACTTCTGCTAAAATATAATCAACATTGGTGAACGATAAGCCAGAACAAATCTACTTAAATTTTCTATCCATGACTGAAAGAATTCCAAGACTAAGTTTGAGAGTGTCCAAAGCTATCCAAGTCCAGGACACTCGAAACCAAATAAATGAAGTCAAAAAGCTCGTTGCGATTTTCATATTGTCGGCAGATAATCTACAATGTAAGACTATAATACTTTGAAAATCCGACTGCATATCATGATTCGGAGGAACTTTCGGTTCTTCGGGCGTCGGACTACGACTCGGTGCGGGCGTACACGTATCATATTGCTGCAAAATCATTGATTGTAAAGGCGGCTCGTAAGCTGGGTTGTTGGCTACAATTCCCGATCGACGTTTGACAGATACAGCAACCTTGGGCGAATATGGAGGAGGCGGCGGCGGAGGCGCCGGTAGCGGGTCATGCAAAAGATCTGTATTCGGAAAACCGACGCCGAAACCGCTGAAAGCCGCATTGCTTCTGACAACTGAAAAAACAACTTCTGTTTTAGAATACTTCAAAGCATAGACGCAAATTTTAAGACAAGACTTAATTTTCTAGAACATAAAATCCGACCATGTCTTCAAAATTTGTCAAGCTTAATAATTTATTGACCAAAAAACATATTACGAAAAATAATTAGAAAAATATATTGTAAGAGGTGTGAGTGGGCTAGTAAATAACCTGCAAGACTCTGAGACACCTCTCTGAGGAATTTATTCAAATCAATTCCTCAATTTTTCCTAATAGGAAAAATTAAGGAACTTTCTGGCTCTTCCAATTTCAGAATCGTACTACAGTGCACCTTAAAGAGTTCTAATCGAAGTACTGAATCAAAAAAATATATTGAACTTTTTCAACATTTTCAGTTCAAACCAAATTTTTTACCGATATTAGCCTCGGAGTTAATCGATCTTTGAGAAACGAGTAAAACATAATTGAAGTTTCGCCATAAAAAATACCAGAGTAATTTTGGCGCCGAAAGCAGAAAAGCACAACATTGTGCTTTGATTACCGTAATTTAAGAATGTTCGGTAGATCGTTTTTATGGATTGTGCATCACTATAGCCACCGTCACACTAGAGCCGCTGTCTCACTATAGCCACCATATCACTACAGCCACCATCTCACAATAGCTCATGTATCAGAATAGCCATCAAAATCTCACTAGAGCCACCACGACGCATAATAACGATCTCGCTACAGCCAATAGTGTCGCATATTTAAAGGTACCATTACAGCCAATGTCTCAGTACAGCCACTAGGGACAACCTGTAAAATTCAGTGTCATAAACAACTTGTACGTGATACGTGTATTGGCATTACATAATGGGCTTTTAAGTACGAGTACGCGGCAATGACTACAGATATTTCCTGCCATTTAAAAAAATATTATTGTTGCATGGGTGAGAGACTCGTCAACTCATTTGCATAAGCTTTGTGCTAAAAATAAGGAGGTCGTGTTAACTGCTAAGCGTTGAATAAAAACTTAAAAGACCTCAAAATTTTGTACAAGCATTACAAAGACCAAAATGGATTTTGGTTCGGCTGTTTTTGCATTAACTCAGTTCATGGAACTAAAAATGTTAGTTTGTTGCACAAATGATGATGGTGACTTGCACTATCTGCTTCACCGAAAATCTCAAAAACGACTTAGTGATAATTCTTTGAGCGAATATTAGCCTACGTGTCACAAAAGAAAAATACGAAAATGTTCATCGTGCTATAATAAATGACCAAGATAATGATCAAATTGTTCTTGAAATCGGTCACTTTTTGCGTCATGTAACGCATATGATGGGTTAACAGTTATTTTTGCAAAAATAAACGGGCAATTTAAACATACGACGCACAAAATATTCATTGTGCAGAAAAACAAGTAATTTTCTGCATTATCTGTTGAGTCGCTCTCCTGAGACATTGGCTGTAGTGACACTTTTGGTCTGTGACACTGGTGGCTGTATCGAGATCATTATTATGCGCCGTGATGGCTCTAGTGAGATTTTGGTGGCTACTTCGATACATTAGCTGTAGTGAGATGGTGGCTGTAGTGATATGGTGGCTATAGTGTGATCGTGGCCAGGCCCGTAACTAGGGGGGGGGAATAGGGGAATTCCCCCCTGAAATGAAATCCGAAAAATTTTTTTAGCCTATCTGATCCAGCGCATGTATGTGAACAAGTGACTACTCTTGGCACTTGTGAATTTTTTTCTATTCCTTTATTGAATCATAAAAATGAAGGGTTAAAGGTACAAATATTATATTTTATAATAAAATTTGCATGTCTAACAGTGTAATGCATTTGTTGAATATTGATTGACTTTCATTTCGCTGTTTCCTACATAATATTACGCTTTTTCTTGCTGTATGTATTTTATAAGTTTAGGGGTTGAAGTTGATGAAAATTTTTTTGAGATTGTTTCAACTTTTGAATCTAATACAATATGAAGCGTATCACTAGCTATTTTACATCTTCAAATTTAAACAACAAACGTCAATGTGTAGCATCAAATTCAGCTTCTTCATGTGAATCCAGTGCTGGGAATGATTCTCAACAACCTTCAGAAGGTTAGTTAGAATAAAATTGTATCATCGTTCTAATGAGTTAAAATTTATTTAAATATTAATTCAGTTGTAACACTAGCATCAACTACCGCTTCTACAGATTGTGATATGGTTGTTGATTTGCTTGCCGAAACCGGTGATAGACGCATAGCACTTCATCAATTCTGGATAGATTTTATTAGTTGTTTAGTGCGAATAAATTTTGATCTTGAGTTTTCTCAATTATGTATTTTAAATATAGCGTTTTAAGAAATTTTTCGAGCACTAACAGTGCTAAAAATTGATTTTTTCTGGGGCTTCGCCCCAGACCCCACCAGGGGGCGCTTAAGCGCGCCACCCTGGACCCCTCAGCCCACTGGTCGGTCACTGCGCGACCTCCATTCGCCAAGTTTTGAGTAAGTCAAAATATTTTTGGTGATTTCCCCCCCCCCCTGAAAAAAATTCCTGGTTACGGGCCTGATGGTGGCTATAGTGAGATGGGCCCGTTTTTTGTAGCGCTCAACGTCAATAACTAGTCTTAATTTTTCGAAATACTTACCCTGAGCGCCATCCTCACAAACTTCAGAACTTTCTTCAGTTTCGATTCCGTCTTCGTCACAGGAATCCAATCCAGTGGCCATGCGCCCGTTGACGCCGAGCAAATGTTCCCGACATTCGACAACTGAAGGTAAATACAATTTGATGGCCATTTGATGTTTCAATCGCTCGATAAATCGTAAAGCCGAAATTTCACATGGGTCAGAGTATATTTTATCTGAACAAGACAATATCAGAGAAATATGGATAATGAACAGGCTTGCTTTTGATAGAACTACTTTATGAGAATGGTTTTCAACTACTTGTTGTAGCGGTGGGAGTGGCTATTCATTACGCGGCACGCCCCGCACTCACCACCACTAGAACCACAATTTCCGAACCATCCACGTGGCTCGGTTAGCGCAGTTGGTAGCGCGTCTGCCTCGTATGCAGAAGGTCGAGGGTTCGAGCCCCTCACCGAGCGTTATTTTTCTGACGCGCCGGCCACGTGGATTTGGGCATACGAGATACTTAATGAGAATGGTTCCAATTAAAAGCAGAAATATTAGGACTATCTTAGCGAATTATAAGAAGTAGATCAGATAAATTTAAAAATTAAAATTGATGCAAATTACATTAATAAAAAATTGGAACATGAATCAATTTGTATAACAAACCGACATTTCACATTTCATTGATGCATGTGAAAAAAGCGGAATTTCTCATTTCTCCTTTTCGAGTCAAGGAATGATGCGAATCCACAATAATTGTGAATATTAAACTCCACTTACCGCCGTCATTACTCAAAATAGACAACCGTTGACTTTGTAACAATATATTAGCCGAACAATGAGTGTCGTTACCCATTGAACAAGCCTCAGAGGTGGAAAACTTGGATGCATCGTCGACTATAGCGTAGACAGAAACGGGATTCAGTTGACCGCCTACTTCTTCTAAAAAACGTTTTTCCATAACGTCTAGTACCCGCAAGCGATCATTGTAGCGATACAAAACCAAATGAACATTTTTTTCGTTCCACAAGGCGAACTAAAGTTAATAAAGAAAAATGTTAAATTGACGCGAAATTGGAAATTGGATAAGCGTGATACACTTCAGAAACTTTAACTATCGGCGTCTAGGGTTGTACCTACAGCGTATGGAATGCAAAACAATGAAAATGTTATTCAATTTATTTTCATCGTACGGTAACTCAATCAAAAAGTGAAACTATCAAAAAGATGCCCCGAGCCGGGATTGAACCAGCGACCTTTAGATCTTCAGTCTAACGCTCTCCCAACTGAGCTATCGAGGCTCGTAACCCCGACGTCAAGTTCTACCCCATCCATTGATAAGTAACACTGACGCAGAACGTGATACTCAATTTAGAGATCTACGAGCGTTTTGAGGTGTTTCCATCACTCGGAACATCATAAAAATCAAGGGTGCGTTGAGGTTACTGGTGGCCGTGCAAATGCCACACCCAACTTCGATTTTAGGGCCTTTAAGATTTTTAGTTATTGAGTATTTTGGTTTTAAGAAAAGAAGTAAAAATAAAAAATTCAAGAACAAGAGATTTCCTTAAGTGCATTTCAGCTTTTCTGTTTATACCTGCCTGAGTGCGTGTTAATGCAATTTTGTCGTTGGTTTCTTACGATTACGTATATTCCATACTTCATTGTATGTTCATTTGTGTTTTGCTCAGCTTTTTATTTTTCATATGTCACCGCCTTTTTTCGCTTCTTAGTTTCTTTACTCATCGTTCCTTTCCATTTTTTGGTTTCCATACATATAATCACTTACTGGCACTTCAGCGGCCTTTTTAAAGCGTCTAAATTAATAAAAATTGCTATAAGCGTCTCGACAATGCATTTCAAAGTTCCAGGGCTCTTTGTGTGGCACCAAGAGCCAAAAAATATGATTTTTTCACACTTTTTCGATCAAAATGGACATTTTTTCTACATTTTGATGTGATAAGGATGAGGAATGCGGATAATTTCTCTAAGTTCATCTACTCTGTCGGTTTGGTCCATGCTAAAGGCGATATGTCACTTCACGCTTTCCGCGTTACGCTACAGTAAAAACAAAAATAGACCAATCAAAATCGAGCATGAACCGTCCGCCCGCTTTGGAAGTGACATATTCCAAGTGGGTCGACAGCGAGCGGTATCGCGCGTGACGACCAGACATGCACAGCATAGAAATTCTGCGGGGGGTCAGCTAGGACAGGGGGTGGAATACAAATTCTTTTTTGTTCCTGATAACGGAAAAAGATCTTCGATAGGTCTTGTAATATCCAAGCAGCATATTCTTTATTTTATATTAGTCAGATATGGGAAATTATTTGCCTATACTGCACTTTTTAAAGTTTTGATGTTACTTTTTTGGACTTCAAGTATGCTTTATTTAGAAAAATTGTTCAACTACAGCATCATCCCTATTTTTATGATGACTTTCTCTTCTTACTTGCTCATTTTCCTTTGTCATCTTCTGGATCATTGCTGGGGTGGTCAAATCTGCTGGGGGTCAGCAAGAATCTGCTGGGTGTTGTGGAGCGATTGGACGTATTTGTAAAGTTCGTGTTGTTTTCGAGAAAAGATCGGCAAGATTGAAAAAAAAGATCATGACGAGACCCGCCAAGAGGCGTGGCTATGATGTGAAGAAATTATGAAAATGTTTTTCATTAGAGATCGTTTGTACTGTAGCCAGACGGTTGTGTTTTCTTGTTTGTCTGGAGAGTGTGAGGCCGTGATTTGTATATTAGTAAATTGTGTGAAGAAAGTGAGTTCTAGTTTGAGTATTTGGGTTTGAGTATTTGGGTGAAACTCCTAGTGGTTAAGATAGTACGGCCCGAGTTTCGGCATCCGAAAACCTTTGACGACCTGAGCGAAGATCCCTGGATAAAGTTCACATAGCGCTCTCTACGAGCCCGTCAATCTCCTGCGTATGATTATCATTGCCTTGATTTTGTCAAACTCTCCGAGTGTTCCGTTTCTAGTGTTCCGCACGCTCTTCTACGTTCCGTACATCTATTCTAAAAACGCGCGATAAATCATCAAGCTACACAGCTTAATATTCGTCGTCATCTCTTATTTTATTACGCAGGACATAATTTGGTGACCGCTACAGCTCGTTCAAAGGTTGAGGAAATGCTGAAATTTGCGAAAAATCGAAAATCCGAAAAATGGAAGAAAACGGCACGCGTCGCTCTACTGCGCTAGGTTACAAAAAAGATCTTCCGGAAACGTCCGCTCCCCTAAAATCTTCCGGAAACGTCCGCTCCCCTAAAAACACAAAAAACTTCACGATCTCTATCTCCGAAAATCGTCCAAAATTCAACTTTCTAAAACCAAAACCGAAAGAGACCGATGCTTGAAAAATCTTGATAATGATGCCGTTAAGCGAAATTGTGACGATCTTGACTCAACAACGAAAACTTCTCGATGAGTTTAAAACTGAAATCGAAGCGATGAGAGTTCAGAAAGAAGAGCTATTGAAACCAAACATTCCTGAAATCGAAAATATCGCGAGACCTATGAGCTCTTACGCTCAGTCTCAGAAATCGACTAAACCGAAAAACGCCACTAGCGATCGAAAAAGTCAACTTAGTTTTCGTAGTATAATCGACGATGATGATGATCTGATCATCCCGACACAAACGTTTGACCGCTCTAACGCGCTGAACGCGCTAAACTCTCAAATAAATTTTCCATCTATCCCACCTTCTCAGGTGCATAGATCTTTTGCGGATGACGAAATGAGAATTAAGACTATCTGTAAAAAGATAGCGCTGCAAAAATTAGATAATTCGACCCGAAATCAACAAGTGTTGAAATTCTTCATCACGCTCGAAAACGAGTTTGGCCTCGATGCGTCTGAGTATGTAAAACTTCACACATTGCGTCGCTTGACTTGGGATGGTGCCCTGAACACCATACGAGATGTCCGATCCTATGATGAAGCGAAACAGATTCTGATGTGTATGAATGCACCGAATTGCGATCAAGATACGCTCCAATGCGAGCTCCAGTCCATCGCTCCATTTGAAACCGAAGATCCGTCAGCTTTTTTGAATCAAATCAGTACCTACGTACATCTACTGTACTATGACAGAAGTGCTCAATATGGCCATAGAAAAGTTATCACAACTTTTCTTTGGAAAATGCTGGAAATTTACAGAGTCTCGATTGACGCGAGTACTCTAGAAATGATTACTGACTTAGCTATAGCCATCAAGAAAGTTCAGAAAATCCAGCGAGCTAATAAACAGTCAACTGTGAGAGTAGAACAACCTATACTGGTTAACAAACTCGAAAATCCTTCGGAAGAGCAACCAGCTCAATCGCATTTCAGAGATGATTCGAAACCTTGTTTCAGAGATAACTCTCAAGCCCGAAATAGAGATGACTCTAGACAGCGAAATAGCGTGAGGTTTCAATAAAATTTGACCCTAATGAAGACTAAAGAGTTCGAGGAAAGCGTAAAATGAGTCCTAGAAAAAATCGCAATCTGAGAAAATATGCAAAATGCTAACAATTTCGAAAATCGAAGATCGCGATTTGATTGCGGAACGAGTCCGAATTTCCAGAATAGAGAAAACATTCCTATACGGGATTTCTCTCAAAATCCTAACTTCCAACGAAATCAGTCACGTGAACGACTGGTGAAATATTGCACTTATCATGGTCAGTGTAAGCATGACAGCTCCGAATGCTATCAGTTGAAACCACAGGCTTCACAGCCTCGGCAACAGCAACCGAATCATCAATGGCAAAACCATAATTGGCATCCTCGTTTTCAACAAAATACGCCTAACTACACGCTCAATCAGAATCAAAATTTCGACCGAAATAACCGATTTTTCCATCGCGATAATCGAAACAATCAGAGGGATGTGGCAAACATTTTTCTCTGCGATTCCGAATCCCGACAAGAAAAGATAATCGATAAGCACTACTACTACCCAATGAACAATTCACAGTCTATACAGACTCAGATAACTTCTCCGAAATCTTGGCAACAAGTTTTGCCATTAGAAACCAAAAGGGTGTTTAACTCACCTACACCTTTTGTTCCGATGAAGCCGACGACTAGTATAGCTAATATGCTTGAACTGACAGAAACATCGAAAGCTACAAACTTCTTCGTCGCTCCCGGAATCACAGATTTCACAATCCAAAAACCTACTGAACCGTGGATCGTGAGATCTAGCGTGTGTCGAATCGAAGAATGTTCGCAAAAAGACATCAAACTTCTGAGCTTATACGCTCCTACTCGAGCTTTTCATATCGATGCCGAAATCAGAAAAACCAAAATGAAAGGGTTAATTGATACTGGTGCTCAATGTTCAGTCATTTCCTCTTGTCTAGCTCAATGCTCTTTGGGGATTGACTATGACATGTTAGAAACATCCGCGCAGATAAAAGTAGCCGATGGTGCTATCGTCGATGCCCCAGGTGCGATAATCTTCAAAATCAATTCATCTTTTGGAACGCATCTAGTACGATGCTGGATTCTACCTACCGCAGGAGAGCTATGCCTCCTAGGAACCGATTTCCCAGTACATCCGAGCATTTGAGCCATAATAAACTTTCGCCAAAATTTCATCAGAATCGGAGATGTTCAACAAGAACTAAACCTAGTTTTGAAACCGATCCAAAAAGCGCCCTATGATGGAGTATTTTCAAATACTTCTACAGGACAAAGTCAAACGCAAATCGTGAAAATCGACAGATGGCTACCGATTTTTAATATCTGGTCATGCTACGTAGAACCGAATTGTCAAACGTGGGTTAATGGGGAAATCTTCCCTTTCACAAACGAAAGCTTCAAAAGCATTATAGTTCGACCCGTGAACTTCGGAAAAGAAAACTGGGAATATCCGATTGAACTGGTGATAATCAACATAACCGAAGGCAAATGTCCACTATTATTCGTCAATAATAGTGCCAACAGTATTCATCTGCAACTTAACCAGCTCATCGCTGAGGTTAAATTCAGACTCGAAGAATCGAAAATGACCGTCCCATCGCTAAGCGATCATGAAGACTACGAACTAGCCACATTGGTTAAAGAACAGTCAACTATGTCTGAAGAAGAAAAACTTCAACTCGCTCTTGAAAAAATGACTGAAAAGTCGAATATCCATGATGAAGATAGAAAAATTGCTATCAAAGTCTTCAAACAATACCGTGATGTTCTCAGTCTCCCTGGAGATCAGCCTACTCTCACTCACGAGTTAACGGTCTCTATAGACACCGGTGATGCAAAACCAGTCGCAAAACACTACTATCGTGCGCCAATTGAACAAAGACCAATGGTTCATCAGAAAATCCAAGAAATGCTAGAAAAAGGCCTCATTGAACCTTCGCGATCACTGTGGGCTGGGCCTATGTTTCTGGTAACCAAAAAAGATGGAAGTTGGCGACCCGTAGTCGATTATAGAGGTATAAATGAAGTTACTCCTAGCAACAAATTCCTGATTCCAAGAATCGATGACTAGCTAGATGCTTTAGGTAATGCACGATTTTTCTCAACTCTAGACTTGAAAGCAGGGTACTGGCAAATCCCTTTAAACATCACTTGACACGATAAAACTACTTTCATTAGCCAAGAAGGCTTGTTTCGTTTCAAAGTTCTACCTTTTGGTTTGAAAAATGCTCCTGCTGAATTCCAAAGACTAATGGAACAGATCCTGCATCCATAAATCTGGAAAATCTGTTTGGTCTATATCAACGATATCATAGTTTTTTGGCAAACGTATAACGATCATCTAAATCATATCCAACTGATCTTTGATGCTCTTCGTGACGGGAATCTAACCCTGAGACCTGATAAATGCGATTTCATAGCGAAACAAGTAAAATTTCTTGGTCACTTGCTAAGCGAAAAGGGAATCTCGCCTGATCCTGAAAAGGTCTCTGCGATCGTAAACTATGAAATGCCAAAAACGGTAAAAGATCTTCAAAGTTTTTTGGGCCTAGTCCAATGGTGTAGACGATTCATACCAAATCTTGCCACTTTTTTGCTAACGCTCTATCAACTACTACGAAAAAACGTGAAATATGAGATAAGCAAAGAACATCGTATAGCATTTAATGAGATAAAAACATCTCTAACCTCAACTCCTTTTTCGCGATATCCTGTCTGTAACGACGAAAAATCAAAATTCATCATTCGAACTTATGCTAGCACAACTGCTATGGGTGCGATTTTGTATCAAGAAAATGAAAATGATCAATGGGTCATCGCTTACAATAGTAGAGTTCTTTCTGACGTAGAAACCCGCTACAGTACGACTGAGTGTGAATGTCTCGCAATAGTAGAAGCTTTCAGATGGTACAGACACTATGTCTATGGTCAAAAAGTAACGGTCAGAACTGACCATAAACCCTTACAATAAATCAAAGAAGAAAAACATCCAAATTCGCCTCTCCAGAACTTGGCAATAAAGCTTCAAGACTATGATTATCCCATTGAATATGTGAAAGGCAAAGAAAATGCTTGCCTGATTTTCTATCACGAAATGAGCCTCGTGCCAAGGTGAAGTCAATGACTAGCGAAGAAGTAACGAACGAAATATTCAGACTGACATTTTGCGAAGAGAAAAAGACTGTCACTGCAGCCATAACAAGGTCAATGACGCAAAAAGAAGAAAGAAGTAAAGTGCCAACGTTCAAAGAAGACTTCCAACAGCCTGAGAAACAGCTAGTAACTATAGAATCACCAGAAGAAATTCGTGAAGTTCAAAGAAAAGATCCATGTATCGCGAAATTGATAAAACTCTTGGAACAGAAGCAAATCTCTATGATTTCATCTGCTTTTCATACCGAAAACTAAATAGTATACCGAACATCGAAACAAGCTAATACAGCTTCGGCGATAGTAGTCCCAACTACTTTGATAGAAAGCGTTTTGTATCAATTCCATGGTGCAAAGATTTTAAGCCATCAAGGCCATAGACCCACTACAGCGATGATACGTCAGCATTTCTGGTGGCCGAAAATGGAAGAATCAATGATAAAGTGGATCAAAACGTGTAGAACATGTCAACAAACAACTTCGCAGTTGCTGAAACCACCTCCGTTGATGCCAATACAACCGAAATATACATTTGAAATCGTCACGACCGACATAGTAAACATTTCCCCTCTTGGTGAGAAAAGGTCATACGTCATTGTATTTCAAGACTATTTCACTAAGTGGGTAAGTGCTCATTTGATTCCAGATCAAAAAGCAGCAAATATTGTCGAAAGTTTTGTAAACAATGTAGTTTTGGTTCATGGTAGCCCGAAACATTTATTATCAGATCAGGGTTCAGGATTCACTTCAAACTTGATGAAAGACATCGCGAAACTACCAAAAGTTCAAAAAAGTAACACCACCGCGTATCACCCTCAATGTAACCAAATTTTCGAAAGATTCAATCAAACGTTGATTTTGCAACTCAAAAAATTCACTGCTGAAGATCCCGACAATTGGGAATGATATCTACCTTTCCCGACATTCGCCCATAATGCTGTTCCTCACACAGCTACTCACTTTTCTCCATTTCAACTTTTGCGAGGGTCCAAACCCAGAATTGCTTAAGTCTTACGTTACTGCTAAACTACGACGCCTATCAGTAAATCTTCACGCGAGCACAACTAGTGTTATATAATGAAGTTTCGGAAAACTTGAAAAACGCATTTGAATCGCATAAGCAATACTTCAATAAGAAAGCAAAAGAGTGAAAATATGATCTAAACGATCTCATACTGTTGATTAACAACAAAAAAGCGACTAAAATCGACAAAGACTATATCCGACCCTTCGTAGTGGTCGAAAATTCCGAAATTTCGAATAAGATCATAAGGATCGATAGTTTAGATTGTCCCGGAAAATCTCAGAAAGTCTCACTTTCTCGCTTAAAGCCATACATGCCACGCACGGCGTTGGCAATTCTGGAGTCGGAAGACAGTGGTCCTCCGAGACTTTGAAAAAAATTAAAAATTGTAAATTTTTTGTAATATTTTAACTAACACTAACTTTAACTTTGTTAATAAAATTTTAATCATTTTATAACCATAAGCAAAAGCGACGAGTTTTTGTTATCCAAAAAACGCGCTAAACGCGCTAATACAGGTTCCGTGTGGAATGAGTGAAAGAAATGTGTGTGATACTGTCACATAGTTTTGTGTATATTCACGACCATTTCGAAGAAATTGACCTTCTCTAAGTAGTAGCGCAGGAAAAGAAAAATAAAGCTAAAAGCGCGTGCTGTAGAAATATCTTCCTCCGGTCCCACCCAATCTGAACTTTACATTTTTTGCCATGTGCATGAAAATTTAAATTCGTGGTTAACAACCCTCCACTTTACACCTTCATCTTTTTAGCAAGATTCTTCGCTCTTATATTTCTCATTTTGATAAATCGAAAGCTCAGTGAACGGTCGGATTGAATCAATTGCTCGATAACGACAAATCAAATTTGATAAAAGAAAAGATGACCAGCGGGTCCGAAGTGACAAAGTCGCAGAGTTCGGCGATATCAACATCATTGATCAATCCGCCACCGATTTTCAAAAAATATTTTAACGATCAAGATAGATACATATCATATCAAAAGAAACAATACTGCCAGGAGGATAGATTCTTTTTTGCGGATGGTAAGTTCTGCACTGCCGAGTAGACTAAAGTCTTTTAAAAATAGAAACTCCAGGTTCCACTTCCCCTGGGAAGAATAGAATATTGATCCGTCGATAAAAAATTTGGGTCGCGGTAACTTCGCCAGAAGATTTGCACGCCACGATTCGAAAGAGTGACATTTCCACGCGAAACTAAATCTAATAGAAATTAATCGAAAATTTTATGGTATTTTTTAGAATATAACATCAAACGCATGATAAGAATCACAGAGTTCGAGCGATGGTTCGAAACCGTTTACGCCAGGCCCCTCAATGTCTTGCACGATGCGCGATACATCGAAAGTGGCAAATTGAAAAGTGTGTTGTCAGCGCATTCGAAACTGAATTTTTGAGGCCACATATTGGTCAGGTTTGACGTTGAAAAGATTTCGACGAATCAATTGTATATTCATAAAAAGACAAAAATGAATATAGTAAACCAAAATGCGACTCACATTGCTCGGTTCGTCCAGTTGGGCTTCCCAACTGGATAGACTATAATGTTTGACGCCCTAGCGGCTACTCCCGAAGATTGGACGGCATTTTACGAATTTGTATCAGCTTCCAAAACCATCATTATCGGTTTTGACCAGGCCGATGACTGGAAATGTCTGAAGGACATGCACGGACTCAAATACTATTCACCCGACGCTTGCAAAACGCACTCTACCGTGCTCGCTCCTAGTATCCTGGTTGATGTCCAGATCATACTAGAGAACATCGAACGCTCGCCCGAAAAATGGGATAGGGCACGTCTAATTGGCCTTAGTCCCAAAAACAAAAAACTAAAACGAATAGTTGCCGACGCGTTCGCACTGGACGTAGAGCGTTTTACACTGTACTTCCCCTAAGCGAATGACCGAATCGCCCAAGCTGGCAAACCTGACGAGCAGGTCCTAACCTACTCAATATTGGACGTGTATTACCCGATTTCGATGTTTCTCGCATACAGGCGCTACGGTTTGGTTAATAGCGTATACGATAACATACAAATCTTTCCTCATGATTTTCTACCGCCTGAATACATACATATCGTGACGTAAAACCTTTACGGTAAAGCGAACGTTGACCGCGAAGGTGATGAAAAAGGCGCATTCCGCATCATAGACCCCACGCTTTCGAAAAGCATGTTACACGCGATCATGCGCGACGAAATATTGGCGTTGAACCGAATCATATTCTATCATTATAAGGTTCCGAATATGCAATATTGTTTGTACAATCACGTGAACGTGGAACACTCCACTAAATCATTGGGCCAAAAAATGCACCCTTCGAAACTACCGTCTATAAGGGGTAGCAAGCAAAATACATCATCTTTGACCGACGATGGAAAGGTCGAACTGTATGATGACGCTGCTATATGTGCTAGTGTTAAAGACAGAGCTTTACGCTCTAACAACATAACCAGCACGCTGTCAGTGCGCCTATGTCGCTCCTATTTCTGTCCGAAATAGATCAAAATATGGTCATGAGTGACGAAGTAAAACAAACAAACTTCAATCTAGTCGTAAACGATCCGTTTTCAAGGTACGGCCCTCCTGAAACTTGGCTGATATACGAAATGAAATTCGATCATCAAATCGCCGAAATGCCGGCTCTAACGCCGCTATACTTGCTCCCTAATCATCACGAATGGATGAACGCTGTTCGGGGAACCATGCCGTTAGTCGCGCATGTTTGCTCCCCACATTCGGAAACGGAATTGCGAGCGATAATCAAAAACGAGATTCCAAAACTAATGTCGAAAAGTGATAGCATCGAAATTGATCTCATATGCGAACAAAATTGGGTAAAACGAGATGGAATGTTCGAATTAGAACTGATCGAATGGGCTAATCCTATACCATTTAATGAAAAGAATTGTAGCCACAACAAACGACCCATATACGCAAACCGATATTTTGTACAACCCATCGTATTCTGAAAGACAGTTTTCCTGTCTCTAGCGAAACTGATCTAGTAACGAAAAAGAAGTAAAAGGAAAATCCTTATTACTATTTTTCGTATAACTCACCAATTTTGACGTCACCAAAATGCGAACGACTCATTTGTTTTCCGCCCGACCACATTTTAACAATGAGTTCGAATCTACCGTGCATTCGGGCACTCATTGACAGGAGAAAGTCCAACGAAAACGCCTACTCAGGCTCCTACACAAACTTTCCCGGAAACCAAATCGATACAGAAATGGCAATGGCCGTCGAATCCTTGATAAAACAAACCGCCGAAGAATCGTTCACAGTAAAAATGGAAATCCCTACCGAAACCGATGTCATACAAATCAATAGCGAAGAAGATGACGTATCGAGAACTGATACTACCGCACCAATGACAATGGCTAAAACTACATCCTCGCTAACACCATTATCCAAAAATCTGTTGTACAGTCAGTATGACATAGATTGGGATAAAGGAGAGGAATATCGAGAAAGAGCCACCTTGGTAAAAAATACGTCGATGAGAGACATGTCTCAAATCGTAGCCGAGGATGACGATGATCCGAAAATGATACCCCTGCGAATAATTCCTACGCCACATAGAATACCGAAGAAAAACGAGGTAGACACCTCTACGCCTGTCAGTACTGAAAGCATGACTCCTGTTTTGGAGGTTAAAAAAGATCGACTATGCGACAAACATGGCGAACTGATTCACAATGTTAGAGCGTATCAGTTTTCACTGTTTCGAAGACGAAATGTGATGGATAGGCAATTGCGCACTATTCAGGACTATCTGGAGTCTCATCTGGAAGATCCAAACTACCTGCCACCATCTAAGAAACGTCGTGATTCGGGAGAAGACACAGGAAGTAGAGAACGCAAAGAAACTGACTCATGAACATGAGAACGACCTTCACTGTCTACTGCACGAAAAGAAAGTGACGATTACGATAGTCGAAAGTATCATCACGGTGAATACGCGTGGAACGAACGACCGAGAAAATATCATCGTGATCCTGATTATAGACGAGAACATCCCAGCGATTCGAAAGATCGTCAAAAGAGAATCGAATGGGCTAGCGCCTAAAAACGAGATCAGTCGCAAAAAGAGGAATTAGAGGGTCAACAGCCTCTGATGCCTGACTCTGAGAAAATGATGGACGAACCAACGACGTCACGACAAGCGGAAGTGACTAGCGATCAACAAAAATCACAGCGAATCATTCGAGAATACAAAATACTGCATCGACGATTTGACAGACAACGCACGCCACCCGAAGAATGGTACCCTAGCGTACCTACTGCGCCTATAATGGCCCGAATACAACCACGAACTATCGATGAAGTAATTATCATCAATTACTTCTATCGCGCTCATTTAAATTTCGATCCCACGATTTTACATCAAGCCACCGCGGCTTCGCAGCAAATAGCTCAGGATTTCCCTGACTATTTTCAAGCACGATATTTGCGTCGAGATCCACATTGTTTTCTGTTTGGACGAACTTTTCTGTTTGGACGAACGCTCAAAGTTTTTCACAAATTGAAACATTTTAAGTTGAGAAATCTGTGATTTCTCAATTCAAAATATTTTTAATCCGCGACGGGAAATTAGTGGTGGCGAGGTTTCAATGGCAGAGAACACAGCCAGATGTAAAAAATATAAAACGAAAAATAGTTTTCACTGACTAAATTCCGGCACATGATGCAATGACTACAGTAATTGCGTCGCCCGGTTTGAATAAAGATGGCATGCTTGAGACATGCTCATCTTTAGTTGTAAAGATCAAGAAGTTGTAAAGTGACATTAAAACAGTTGTGGGAGACTGGAAAATGTCACTACAACACCCCTCCCCCTTGCAGCAGATCACCTTAAGTCATCAAACTACAAGGTGCAGTAAAGTCGTTGTGGTGGGAGAATTTTCGGAACTTCATTTGTGGAAGAATGAGGGCAAGACGTAACAAAATCCAAAATGGCCAGAAAGTGAACTTATAGATACTTACTTTACTAGGTGAGAAACAGCAGCACAAACTGGTTGTGTGAATTTGGTCATCACATAGAAAAATGCGCACAAAAGAAAAATTTTCACAGGGTTGGTCCAGAACTGTACAAAAGCTCTGAAAATGAAAGTAAAAATGAGGGCACCAAGATTATATTTTTGGAGCAGAGAAATTAAAGAAAACAAACAAAACAAATGCAGAAGAACTAAGAATATCAGTAGTTGCAATAGACTACTGATCTAAGGACAAGGGGTGTGAGAACCAGAATGTTGATGTGACGATTGAGAAGAATGTGGCCTAGCGTCAGGTAGTATATTAGCACCAGGTACTACTTGAGGACAATCAGAAGGCGTAGTATCGCAAGGTAGTGGCATAGGAGGTAAATCAGAAACTGGAGGTATACATAAAATTGACTAAGAATGTGAAGATTCACCTGACACTCAGGGTGAGCATTGGCACAAACTGCGGCCAACTCTGGCAGCTTTTCAGGGTGAGTAACGCCTAGATCTTCAGGTTTTTAGAGAATAGCTTCTATCATGTCAACAGAAGAGGTATAGGCAGTTGCATAATGCAACGAATGTGACAATGATCTACATTCCTGCAAAAGAGGGTGAGCTCAGCTATTTGAACACTAGTAGCCACACCATACGTGGTAGCCCAGGGCCACATCCAGTCAAGGATGGCCCGCAACAGGGTATCTAGAATCGCTTGTTCAGTTGCACTAGTGACAGTGATCTTATAGGTGTCTCTATACAGTTGGTAAAGAGACATACCTGCCTCATTTGCTTTTTGGACAGCACCGGACAGCAGCTGGATATTAAGGCCAGATAGGATGTTGAAGATATTGGGCTCTGCCAATGTTCTAGGCCTGTAGAGGCTTGCAGGCTGATTTGCTGGTTCAGCTGATGAGGTAGCAGACTGTGATGTTGAAGTGGACATGGAAGGTATAAAAAAGGACGTTTTGGCAATAGTGAATGTTACACAAGGAGAGGGAGCCTGAGTAGTTGCACTCCTTGCAGTAGAGAAGGTTGATTGTGGAACTACAGGAGCTTGCTGAACAGATGGTGGAGGTGGAGGAGCTGGCGCTGTTGCTGAAACTGATCTACAGGTGTCCACAAAGGAACAGGATACCCAGCTGGTGGTGCCTGATACACAGCAGTAGGCTGTTGCATGGCATACACCAGTGAAAGAGGTGGAAGTTGAGCAGAATACTGATATTGAGGAACAACAGCTGGTTGATACTGTTGTTGAAGGTAAGGCTGGTAGATGGGCACAACAGCAGCAGGAGGCTCTTGCGGTGCACTGAAACCAGGTGGAAAAGAGATGGAATATTTTCTATAGGAACCCTAGGAATAGAATGTTTTCTAGGGTGTGACTTGGCTACTGGTTTTGCAGAGGCCTGAGGTTGTGTGAAACACTGAGGCATGACATGAGAGCAGTGAGGGTCATATTTCTAAATGGAAGTGGACAGTTTCTGAGATTCTGGTTTGGACCTTGGAGCCTCCGTGCTTTTTGAGCCCCCGGAGAAGACTTTGCCCTAGGTTTGTGAGATTTGCCAGATTTGTCCTGCGGATTGATCTTCCATTTCTTGAGTTGAGAACAGAGATAGTGAAGGACATCTGTTATAGGTTTAATAGATAAGTCAATGATGTGGAAGTTGGTGACAACCTTTTTCCTGCTGGGATCTGAGCTAAAGCTTCAGCTAGATCTTCACGTGTGAGAATCAGACCAGAGATTGGAGTAGCAGATGTGGAAAGTGAAGGTTTTGCGACTACTGTGGCTGCAGCGACCTTTGGAATACAAAAAAATATCTTAGATTTTACAGGTGAGGTTGATTGAGCTGCAGAAGTGGATGGATGAGGTTGTGCAGCACTTGAGATTGCGGCGCAGCACTTTTAGGTGGAGGTTGAGGAGAAACAGATGGTTGTACGGCTACTGTTGTTGGAATGGTCACTGGCTGACCCAAGGTTAGGGCAGGAGCTGTAGGTAAAGGTCCAAAAATCGACTCATACATAAATTGGAAATCATGGTTTGGTGAGTGGTTAAGCTCTTGTTGGGAAGGTGAGAAACTGATAGTAGGAGGGGCTGCTAACATATTATGTCTCATAATATTGGCTGCTATGTGAAACAATTTCTGGTCAATAGAAACATGCTGGTCAAGGTCAATCTCAGGCATATCTCTTGGTGCTAGGCTTGTTGAAGGTTGAGCAGAAGGTGTAACAGATGTGGAAACTATGGGAGTGGCAACCTGTGGTTGAATCAATGGCTCAGGTGTGGCTGTACTAGGTTCAGTAGTTGAAGTAACCAAAACTATTGAAGGAACTTGAGACTCAGTCTGGAGTTCTTCTGTTTGGTCCAAATCAATAGTGAGACTAGAAGTCACATCTCTGCCTCTGTTAAGGGGCAAGATGGTGTATCGACCATGACCATAAGTACATGAGATTGAGCGTCAGTGTCAGACCTGATAACAGCAACTATGGATGCTTCTGATGTGAGTGTAACCTCAGCATCAGATTTGGTTTGTGTCGAAAGTTGAGTATCTTCAGAAGTGTGAGATTTATAGAGATTGTAATTAAGAATAACAGATGATGCTGTCAAAACTTGGTATATCGGTAAGAGATGTACACGTTTTGACAACCAGGAAAAGTACTAATGGGGATTACTTTCGTACCTGGAGTCTTGGTGTAGCAGATTCTATTTGTTTATCTCCATTCTAGTTGAGGAGACTAGAACAGGTCATAGGGTGAAATGTTTAGTGATGTGCGTTACAGATTTGCACCCGAATTTAGGTTAAACTCAGGGCAAAGTAGTCTTATAGCAATTAAGAATCTCCCAAAAGAATCGAAAGGGTCCCCATTCACATCCATCCAACATTGGAGCGAGAAAAACTTCCTAAGTTCATCCTCTATGGTAATGATGGCATTACAAATAGTCTTTTCGACATCTTTGTATTCTTCCAGAGAGCATGGAGAAGTCAACACAGCTGTTAATGGAAGGCTAACAGTTAAAAGATTCAAGGTGTGGACGTTTTGAGGTGTCAGATACTGAAGGTAAAACTGAGGAGGGTATTGGCAACTGTTCGTGTACTGATTTCCTTGCTCCAGCTGATCTGCTGCCATGCAGTCAGTGAAGGGGTCAGATTTATAAGGAAAGGGGTCAGATGTGGAAATAGAATTCTCAACAAGGCTGTAGAAAACCAGTTGAAGGTAGTGAACAGACATAGGGGCGCCCAAAGCATAGTGCAAGTCAGGAGCGGTTCCCAATCACATAGCAGTAGCTACAGCTATTTGTAGATCCAGAGCATCATCGAGGATCTTTGGATACTCTAGCAGTGACTGAGGGTCACTGGCTAGAGCGTTGCCAAGATTCCTCACCTGAATGTGAGGAAGTTTAGGCAGAGGAGGCGCAAAAGTAGAATGTTGCAGAGTTTTTGAAGGTGCTGCACTATTGGTCAGGCTTGCAGGACACATCAACTGTGAGTGAGCTGAGTAGTGTCCATGAAGAGATAGGAGAGGATGGACAGTGCTTCATCCTGCATCACTGCTGGTAGGAACTCCTTCTACTGTGTGGGGTTATTGGGAATGCCATGTCTCATAGGTAACTGAGAGTCCTTATCTAACCAGTGACAAATAAGAACCCTTGCGATATGGTTGATAACAAGAGGGACAAATAAGTCACGAGGAAAGATTTGGGCAGCGCAGAAGATTTCGTCTAAGAAACTGTAGCAACCTAGGGAAAGATACATCAGAATTGGATAGAAAGCATCTAGACCCGCATATATTAGCATATCACCAAACAGTTTGTAATCAGAGGGTGTTGCATAATAGGGTTTTTTGAAAAGTCATGCTGAAAAGAAACCATATCCCAAGCCCACATGCAGGTTATGCATGCTTTGAGAGTGCAGCATTCAAGGAAAAAGATGATAAGCCAGGCTTTTTCGAAAAGAGCAGGATCTTTCTCAATTTGTTTTACGCACTGGAGAATGTCCACTATCAGTATCTTGGGGATGACTGTAGGTTCAGCATTTTGGCTCATTGTGCGAAATGTAGGACCTATCAGAGTAAACAGAGCACACCATTTATTGTTGGCATCAAATGTTGCAACAATGGTGTGGGTGTTATCGAAGTGCTTAGAGAAGGCAGTCCAATCGCCCTCTGTGGCCAATAGAGCTTCGAAAAGGAGAGCCCTGTCATCTGGATAAGCGATTTGAATGTACCGAGGTACAGCTTAGGTGTCAGAATAAAACATCATAAAACTAGAATGTGAAAACTTTGACAAGTCCGATGTGTTAATCAACTCAGTTTAAAAGCTGATCAGAGTGTATGCATGAAAATTGGGCGTCTGCACTGTGGCCAAGGCTGAGTGCAGGTGACCTGGGAGTACAAACTCTGGTGAGGTAATGAAACTAGATGGGTGCTGGAACAGCAACATGTACCACTGTTCCATCTCTCTTACTCTGATGAGCCGCTTGATGTTGATCTCTATAAACTCAAAATAAATTATACACATTTCATAAGAGGAGATGATTGAGAGCAGGTACTTGGATAAAGATACTTAAACAGGTGTGGAGGTTAGAAAATATAATTTTAGACCAAAAGTAATAGAAAAATAAGAAAATACATTTTTTGGAAATAAAATTGTTTTGAAAATGTGATGATGAGAATGTTTTGAGTTTTGGAAAACCAGTTGTGTTTTGATGTGAAAAATTTGAAAAGTTGCAATCTTGGAATTTGAGAAATGAGAAGTTTTGATTTTTTGGAGAATTTTAATATTTGAAAATGAAGTTTGATTTTAGGCAGATGGCTTTCTTGATTATGGACTTGAGCACGACCTTCACAACCAAAGTTAACTTTAGATTAACTTCAGAAGCAGTCTCCAGCCTCAGCGTCGGAATGTGCGCGAGCTAGGCCAAGGCGTAACAATTGATCAGATCAGTGGAAACTGATCACTGCGAGTCGTGTTGGCTCTCAGGCAGTCCGAAGACAAGCACAGTAGGAAACTCAAACCAGAAAGACCAAGAAAGGAAAGAACATGCACATAAAGCTTATAAAAATGCATGAAACTTACCATCTGCAAAGAATGAAACGTCTTGGTCTAAGCAGCATACTGTTCCTTTTTTTGGTTTAAGCAGCATACTGTTCCTAGACATTGATGCCGCTGCTGAAGATTGGTGGGGGCTGACAAACTAAGGGCGGTGGCCTGGTGGCTACAGAAATAGGGGGTTGCTCTATAAAACTAACTCGACATTTTTGAATGCAAAAAAAGGTGACAACTTCAAAATAAAATTAGCTAAACTAAAGAAAAAAACCAAAATAAAGCATTTGCAACAGATTTAAAACAAAAACAAGCATCATGCAAGAAGTGAAATCCTGAAGGTCTTCAAAGGTCTACTTTCAGAGATTTGAGGGTCAGTTTCAATCAAAACTGAGCTGGAAGACCGCTCACTGTTCAGAACCTATAGCTACAGGTAAGTCCCTCCACCTATATGCATACGGTAGATGCAGGAGTTTACACCAGTAATGCAGTCATGAAGGGAGCTGTATGTCATGTTTAGCATGCATAATATACAACTCAAGATTATGAGTAAGATTTTCCTAAGCAGAGGGACAACAGATGTAGAAAACTCAGACTACATTTGAGGAAGTAGTTCAAGCCAAAAAACTTTGGTTGTTCAGTGTACACATAAATAAAATACATGCAAAGGTGAGGTGCCAAAAATAATTTTTTTTTAAATTTTAATCCTAGAATTTTCCATAATCAGTGAAAATTAGTTATTATTACAGAAAATAAAAACAGATATCTGACAAAATTAACATAATTATTTAGCAAGAGTAGATGGCTGAGGAGGACCACCAGCCTCAGCTAAAAGGATTTCCCTAGCAGATTGTGGAATATAATTTTTTAGGCGAGACATGGACACAATTTGAGGCTTACCATGAGAATCTAATGCGTCAATAGTGAAGACATTATACTCAAGAGTAGAGATATCAGTAACAATGTACAGGCCGATGTAGTTGGGCTGTATCTTATTACTTTTCTTAGAGTTAACCAGTAACACGAGATTGTTTACAGCAATCTCGCCATGTTTCGCTTTATCAAAATAGGACTTACTGGTGGTTGCAGCTCTTTCCAGGTTTTTGCTAATGTTCTCATACAGATTCAGATGAGATTGAGTGAGAATATCCTGATATGCATCATAATTAAAATGTAAAGTTAGACCTTCTGCACATTTGTAATCAAAAGTGATTCGAGGCTCATGACGTCTCAAGAATTTGAAAGGAGAATGGCAGGTAGCAGTGCGAGGAGTTGCATTATATGCAAAGACTGCATAGGGTAGGTAACATTTTCAATTATCGGGGTCTTCCACAATATACCTTTTTAGTTGAGAAATTATTGTTCAATTGAATCTACCAACCATCTCATTGCACTGAGGATGATAAGCAGTAGTTTGGACTTTTCTGATCTTCAGTAGCTCACAAATGTCTAGCATCAGTTTTGAGGTGAAACAGTTACCTTGATCAGAAAATAGAAATTGAGGAGTTCCATATTGCTGAATAACATTGTTGACAAAAGATTTGACTATAGCAGAGGCCTTCTGATCAGGGATCAGGTGAGCACTTATCTACCAAGTGAAGTACTTTTGGAAAACAATTAGGTAAGATCTGTGATAACCTACAGGGAAAATATTGACAATGTCGGTTGCGACAATCTCGAACAGATATGTCGGCTTAATAGGAATCAGAGGTCCAGGAGTAGGCAGCTTAGCAATAGTTAAGTGACAGATTTTACAAGTTTTAATCCAAGTTCTCACGGCATCTTCCATTCTGGGCCACCAGGAGTGAAGTTTTATGGCATCAAGTGTACGATTGTGCCCTTGATGGTTCATAATTTTTGCACCATGGAATTGGTGAAGAATGGTATCCACAAGTGCTCTAGGGACAACAAGTTGTCTCAGTGCCTTAGACTGTCCCTAAAGTATACCATCTTGAATGAAAAAGCAGGTAGGAGACTTGAGAGGATTATCAAAGTGAAGAGCAGTGATAATTTTGACTAACACAGGATCTTCATATTGAAGTCCAGTGATTTCAGCTGGTGAGGCAAAACAAGGTACTTCTACTGCTGGTGACTGGAAATCATCTTTTAACAAAGCTTGAGGATTGGATACAGGAGTGTCAGAGGTCTTGGCTATAGAGCGAGTAACCGCGTCTATGATGGGAATATCTAACTCAGTAGCAGTAGGTAAAGAAGTGTCTGTCGCTGTGATAGATGAACAGATATTATTGGAAGAAGTTTGGGGTTGTTCAGAAGAGCAAATCCAGATATGAAGATTTCAGAAGCAAGTTGTTCAGTTGGAGGGATAGGAGCTGGTTCGCGAAGATCTTTGCGTGACAAGAAATCTGCACAGGCATTATCCTTTCCATTGACATAATTTACCTTATAGTCATAGTCTTGTAAGCTAATTGCCAAGTGTTACAATGTAGTGTTCGTATGTTTTTGGGCTTTTAACCATCGTAAAGGTTCATGGTCAGCATGCACTATGACACATTGTGTGTAAACATAATGTCAGTACTTTCAAAAACCCTGCACAATTGCAAGACATTCTCTTTTAGTAGTACTGTAATGGGTTTCAGGGTCAGTTAAGACACATTTATCAGGTCTAAGAGTGAGATTAGCATCTCTGAGTGCTTTGAAGATCATCTGAATGTGTTTGAGATGCTCTTCCAAAGTTTTTGAGAAAAGGATACTATTATCCATGTGAATTAGATAGATTTTCAAGATATAAGGATGAAGAATTCTTTCCATCAGATGTTGAAATTCTACCGGAGCATTTTTTAAGCAAAAGGTAAAACCATAAAGCAAAAAAGTCCTTCCTGGCAGATGAAAGTAGTTTTCTCACGAGAGTCAGAGTCAAGAGGAACTTGCCAGTAGCTTGCTTTCAGATCTAAAGTTGTGAAAAACTTGGCATCTCGAATTACATCTAGGTTCAATTCTAAGAATTGGAAAACAATCACTAGGTGTTGCTTCCTTAATGCCTCGATAGTTAACTACAGGGGACCAAGAACGGTCCATCTTTTTCACTAGAAAAAGAAGAGCAGCCCAAGGGGACTGCGAAGGTTCAATGAAGTCTTTATCAAGCATTTCCTAAATGTGAGACCTAACTACAGGACGTTGTTTAATAGGAGCATGATAGTAGTGTCTAGGGATGGGTTGAGCATCGCCAGTATCAATGTTCACTGTGAGCTTATGAGTAAAAGTAGGAGGATCACCAGGTAAGCTAAAGACATTATGATATCTTTTGAGTATCTTAATGGCTTCAGCCTTCTGAGTGGGCAAGACAGAGATATTTTGAGTCATTATTAAAGAGCTAAGTGAAGTGTTTGAGAATCAGAAGTATTAGGTAGAGAGTGATTCAATGCAGCAGAATGGTGATCAGCTGGATCATGCCTTGATGCAGCTAATGCAACACGAGAAAGAGTATCTTGTGAGCCAGTATGCAACTTTTCCAAAGAGTGCTTTACAACAGCGACTACTTGGTTAGTGCAAAGCTTAAGGCAGTTTCCAGAGTTATTGACAAACAGAAGAGGATAGGTTCCCTTACAGATATTTATCACTGAAGTCTCTAGGGGAAATTCTTCCCAGTTAGAGGTGTTAGGTGCGGTTGAACTATTAAATCAGGTACGGATGCATCTGTTTGTGGAAAAACATGACCATCCAATGTTGAGAATAAGGTTGAATCTTAGAAGTAGCAGCAGCAATAATAAAAATAGGTTCCACAAGTTCAGCGAGGACTAGATTGTTGGGATCAACAACTGTGGAAGTGTCGGTTTGAACAAGTTGATCAGAGGATTCAGCTTCAATCTCTTCAACTTGCTCATCACTTTCAGATGATTGATAGTGTGAAGATTGTGCATGAATTGGAATTTCTTCTAGAATATGTCCTCCAAGACTGGCAAGAGTTCAAATTATTTCAGGTGAGTTATGCAGATGTCTAGGAATTATGTTAAGAGGCTGCTGTTTATTGGCTATCTCAATGTATCCTTCGTCAAAGTTCAGAATGGCCTGGACATCAGGATGAGCCAGAAAATCAGCAAAATCAGTGCACTGGTCGCTAGTATCATCATTGAGAATGACACATTTGACAAGATGTTGACGGAAATCAAATTCCATAGTAAACAGAACCAGACCGTGAGTCTTCACCACTGCTCCATCTGTGACACGAATGTGGCCACAGACAGGTAGAGGGGTATCAATCTTCTCTAAAGCTGTTCTAACAAGACCAGACAATAACACAGAACACTGAGCACCTGTATTGATGAGAGCATTTGCTGTCATGTGCCCAATTTTTATAGGAATGAGAAAGGCATTAGTAGGCAGATAGTTTTTTACATAATTATCAGAGACAGAAGTGCAGTTACCCATATGGCATATTGCTGGGTATGCGATCCAAGGATCATTCCCTGAGATGTCTTTTGCATCCCAACTAATAATACCAGGAGAGAACAGAGCGGCATTAGCAGAATTGACAGACTTAGGATCAGTTTGAACCATATTCCCAGAAGGTGGTTGAGAAACTGATTCAGATGGTTTAGTAGGTTCAGTAGTACTAGAAGTGAGAGTTTGCGATTCAGGAGCACGTAGTGCAAGAGGAGTAGAGGTTGTCTCAGTAAGATGCCTATTATTAGCAGAAAAACTCAGCCCAGCATTTCCTAGAGCAGTCCTTTTAGGATGAGTGTGATACTCAATAGGAAAATTAGCACAATCATAATGAGGAACAGATGTGACAATGTTACAAACATAAGCATCACGGTTAGCATATGTGTCAAATTACTAACCAAGACTGCCACCAGAATAAGAGTTTCTTCTATTACTGTAGCTGCCTCAGTTGTTTCTCTAATTTGGGGTGATGAGAACATCATTGCCAAACTCTGGATTGTAATGGTAGTGATACATTTTCTCAGTGTAAGGAACTGCTTGATGATTAGAAGAAGGTTGGATTTGAGGATTAAAGGGCTTTAACCATTTGCAATCTGTAATGTTGTGTGTGTTGCTTTTATGAGTCTCACACCAATAACCCATGGATTGAATAGCTAAAGGTTGATTACCATCCCTAGTCTGAGATCTATCATAGCGAGAATGAAAGTCAGAAGGATTATCAGATGGTGATTGATCACGGCTGCATGAGGCTGAAAAATCACAGTGAGTAGAGTTATCCCAACTTTCATTAGTCAGATATTGAGAGGGAGAAGGTTGAGACTCAGAGGTGAAAACAGGTTGCCTACTATTATGAACTCTATCAGTGATTTGCTGAAGAAGATCAGTAATCTCACCCACAGGAAATATAGCTTCCCTAAAGGAGACTGTAGACTCATTAGAAGTGGAATTATCAGAATTAGGATTAGGAGATTGTGAGTGAGGAAAACGTCTTCTATGATGACCAGACATGCATGGCAAGAATTCCAGGGGAAGGAACCATGGACCTTTTTCCCAGGGGGTAGGGGGGTTGGTGAGCAAAAAAAACAAAAAAAGTTCTAAAAGCTTGTTTTTCATACAAAATATGCACAAAAATCATGAAAATAGCTGTCTCGAAAAAAGTTCAGGGGGGTGTTTTGATGATTTTTTTGGCCAGGGAGGTGGCTAGGGTCTCAGGTAAGGGAGTTTACCCACCCTACCCCCCTATGTGCATGTATGATCATGATGTCTTTGAGAAGGAGGAGTAGGGATTTAGGTTGTTAGTGAGGATCAGCTTGATTGATGAGAATGTATCATTCTGCGGTATCAATCTGGGCTTTCATAGCATCCAGAATCTTACAAGCTTTAGAGACAGCAGTAGCAAGCTGTTGAACAGTAGTAAATTCCTGTGCATCATCACCAATTGAAATTTGGTAGAAAATAGGCACTTCCACCAAAATATCTTGATGACTTTCTGATGGCCGAATTTCTGATATCTTGAAATAGAAGTTGAACATAAGTCATGACTCAGCTGAGAAAAGCAGCAGGGTTTCCCCCCGAGCTTGGTGCCATTGAGTCTAACTCATACATGTAATGGAGCTCTGAGGTCTGGGGGGTTGGAGCACTTTTTTTGGGCCCGGGGTCCGTAATTCTTGGAATTTTGGGGGGAGGGTCTCTGAAGGAAAAAAAATTCAATTTTTTTTAATGAAAAAAGTCCGAAAAATGTTTGAAAAAGTGGTAATTTCTGCCAAAAAAATGATAAAAAATGTACTTATGGCGCAAAGTGCTGAGAAAATTGATGTTTTTGACAATTTTTTGTTCAAAAATTGACATTTTTCAAGATTTTTTTTGACTAAAAGTATGGGGGTTCCTACACCTACCATATGGCTAGCCATTGGATTGGAAAATTGTGGGGGGTGGTCGCCCAATGGCTAGCCATATGGTCGACAATTCTGGGGGAGGGTTCCCATAGCACTTCCCCCCAATTACATGTATGGTCTAACTCATGTTCCAGACTCATCTTATCAGAGGTAGGTGGAAGAGAACATTAACATATGCTTAGCTTCTTCATTATCGTTTATTTCCTGAATGGTATCACTAGGAGCATCATGAGTTAATCTGCAAAGTGCGCTGATCTTGACATAATTGCTTAAGTCAAAACTGAACTCACTTTTGAGACGGATGAAGAATAGTAATAATGGCTTATCAGGAGTAGCTTTGTTAATACAGAGGGATGTCATATTTTTAACTATTCCCTCAATTCCGCTTTCCTCATCATGATGTTATGGGTAGCAAATATCGGCCATGTGATAACCATAGTTATGTGTAAAATTTACAGGAGGATAGTCAGAAAAACCAGGAGGAGGAACAGTATGCGAGGAATGGTGAGGTATCTTAGAATTAGGTATATGCTCTTCTTCAATTAGGGAAGAATGGCGATGACTAGGATGATTAGATTGCTCAGAATTATGAGTTTTTAACTGAATTACAGGTGCTATAGCAGGTATGTGAGATGTTACTGGTACAGTAGTAATGGCAGGTATACTATGAGAGGCCAGATGTCCAGGTTGAGGTACAGAAATAAGAGGGTTACTTAAATAAACTACTTGATTTACGGCAGAAGAACTAGCAGAATTAGCAGAAACAAGAAGCTTGACTTGTTCCATCAGAATACTTAGAGTATTGGACATGGTGGCAGTTTGATTATTGTGCTCTACCTGAAGTTTGTTCAGGAGTTGAAGATTTCTTTCCTCACTTTCTCCAGCTTTGTCTTGGACAAAACCGAGAATTTGATTAATAGTAGCAGTAGTGGGAATATTTTGTGTAACTGGCAGTTAGCTGCTCTGAAGCTTCCACTCGAAAATTTTCAATCTCAGGCGTACAGGCATCACCAATGCTTTTAGGCTAAGATTTCTTACTCTTACGAGGGCGAGATGAGGACAGTAGTGAATAATCAATATTTACAGAATCAGAATCAGAAGAAACAGGTTGCAAAGAAGTTTGTTGAGAGCTAGAAATAGGATGGCTCGATAGTGAAAGCTGAATTTGCAAGGTATTGTTTGCTTGAGAACTGGTAACCCTAATAGGAGCAGTTGCCAATTGAAAAATTGGAGCAGCAACTGACTGAGGTGGTGGCACCAAGGAAACAGGATTAACAGGGGTAGATTGAGCTGACTTCAGATTAACTACATAACGTGACTGAGCAGCGAAATTTTGAGGTACCTGAGAGGTTGACTACTTGACGCCAGATTGGCTGATAATTGTGCTTGATCCAAAGAATCCTGAGGACCTGATCCACCTGTGGTAAAGTGAGAGTCGACGGTGCAACTACCTGCACAACTGGCATCAGTTGCACTGAAACTACATTGTTTGAGGATTAAGAGGCGAATAGCAAACTGCTAAGTGCTGTGGGAGGGACTAACGAAGTGCTATTTGCCGGTGGGGTACAAGGAATTTTCTGAGAATTTGTTAGCATTTAGTAATAACCTGAAAAGCATCCTAAGGCAGATGTCCTAGGAGGTCTAGCCTCCAGTATTGAGTTAGAAGTAGTGGAAACTAGGCCTTAACGCAGAGAAGGTAAGTACTTAATAAACCTAAATGGATCACCAGTGTTATATAACTCTCTTCTTTTATTTTTATCGAGGACTCTGGATCTGGTGATCTATCAAGAATAAGATTTGATTTTGATGCCAAAAATGTTTTAGGCAGGAGTTCCAAAAATTCAGACCTAAGCCTTACCTAGCATTGGGCTGAGGCATGTACACCTTTTCCATTTGGACAAACACTCAAAGTTTTTCACAAATTGAATAATTCTAAATCGAGAAATCTGTGATTTCTCAATTTAAAATATTTTTAATTGACAATGAGAAATTAGCAGCGGCGAGGTTTTAATGGCAGAGAACACAGCCAGACGTAAAAAATATAAAACGGATAATAATTTTCACTGGCTAAATTCCGGCACACAACGCAAAGACTACAGTAATTTGGTCACCCCCTTTGAATAAAGATGGCATGCTTTAGACATGCTCATCTTTGGTTGTAAAGATCAAGAAGTTGTAAAGTGACATTAAAACAGTTGTGGGAGACTGGAAAATGTCACTACAACAGGTGTTATTTTGTTTAATGTGAAGTCGATTTTTGTTTTGACTGACTCTACACACTGACTTCCACGTGACAACAAAGTTTACCTTATTTTAATTTAGAAGAAATGAACATGGAAATGATTATTAGCGTCAAAAATTACTTAACACATCAAATACTGATGGGGGCTATATTTTTAAAATTATGGCGGCCGCTTAATGATGAATTCTGTCAGAATGCAGGTCTTATTTTCGCCAAAAATTTGGAGAGTCTCAATTAGGACAGGTCCAAAATCAAAAATTCAATTCACGATCTGAAACGCCCTCAATAAATTTAATAAAACAGAATTTGTAGACATTCCAGGCAAATTATTTCAAAGTAAAAGGAGGCACATAGTGAGATTATTGCAAGTATTTTTTGTTTTCAAGCTTCTTTTTCTATCGCTTTAGCACATGTTTTATTAAGGCAACATGGAGAAAATTTTGGACAGCTGTTTCTAGACGACTTACAACAATTTTATTGTTATTCTGAACCCTTCAGCCTTAGAGAATTAATTTTGACCAGAGTACCTATCTAGGCACGAGTACATACATGTAATGGTGCCCCGAGGTCAGGGAAAGCACAGCGACTTTCTTGGGGCCGAGGGTCACCGATTGACCCAAATTCAAGGGGAGGGGTCTCAGAAGGGAAAAAATCGATTTTTCCGATGAAAAAAACCAAAAAATGGTCAAAAAAATGTAATTTTTGTCTTAATAAACAGTAAAAAATGTATTCATGATGCGAATTGGCATTTTCCATCATTTTTTGTTCAAAAATTGATATTTTCTATCATAAAACTGACATTCTTTGGTATTTTCCTGACCAAAAGCATGGGAGTCTATGGCTACCATATAGATAGCCATAGGATTGGCAAATCCTGTAGGGGGATCGCCCAATGGCTAGCCATATGGCTAGAGCTTCACACAACAAAAATTTCGTACCCGGGTACATGTTAAAAGGAGTTGTAATGTTAATGTATACATATATAATATTAGACAGATACACTGTGAAAATAGAATGATGCATTACACACACTCCCTAGTCCCTACTACATAATATTTTTCAACACTTGTGTTGAAACACTGGTTGTGTTGTTGTATACAATAGCTTGCATAGGTAGGTATATTGCGAATATAATGCTAGAGTACAGATGATGATTGATACACATCATCGACGCACCTAGGCTGCAAAATACTACACATCACATCAGGATAGCTCAATATTATTGATGAGACAAAACAAAATTTGCATACCTCCATGGTTTTTTTTTTGACCTACGAGTCACAAGCCAAGTGGCTTGTTGACCTTAAGCCATTCCAAATTTTTGCAAGTCAATTTTATAATATCAGTATACGTGAATAAATTCCAATGCTAGGTTATTTTTTAAAGAAATGTATATATTGAGCATCACAACAATCGATCAAAAAAGAGATGTCATTCAACATTTATTCAATAACATTTTAGAGCCATTAATTCATTAAAATTCAGGAAACATTTGAAATTTTTGAGTTTGATCGAAGTCTAATCTACAAGCATTGTGGAAAAAATTTTCCAGCAAACTATCCAAGAACATAATGACTTTGAATTACATGAGAAATCGATGGTTCAGTCGTCTATGATGACAAGTGAGAGCCCAAAAAAGCTATTAATCTTTCCTGCCTGAAATGCCGGAAAATTTTTTTGGGTATTGACATTCAGCGATACTGGAAAATCAATTTTCCAACCACTTGTTTGAAGAATTAGTTTCGAATTTTCTGTTCAAGGGTCGTAATTTCTGGAATTTCATGTTTGAAAAATTTTAAAATCATCAATTTATTCCCACACTCTAATGAACTTGGCCAAAAAGATATGAGCAAGAAGAGTAGAAGTTTCTGAAAACTACTTCCATGAAGCTTTTGGATTGATTTTACATTGAGAAAGGAATAACCACTTCAAAATGTTTACAGACTTGACGTATTGATCTTTCTCAAAAAATGTGTCAAGGGAAAAATGTGAATCTTCATTAAATATCAAGATGAAATATTGAAGATTACCAATTAAAACATGAGATAATACATTTAAGATGATTAAAACCTTTTTCTTTCTTTTCTTTTCCCTTTTTTCTTTTTTGTAAATCTCATTCTTTTTCATTTTCGACTTTTCTTGCATTTCCACTCGAGTTTCAGTGGAGCAGATTGAAGGGAAAGCAGGCCTTCGGCCTGCATTTTAAGCTGCGCCAGCGGTTGTTTTTCGCAACTCTAATGTTTATCATACCTCGACTACACAAATTTTTTTTTGTAAAGGACAATTGTACTTTGAAAAATTATATAAGGAAAAAGTAGGAATTTTGATAGTTTGAGTGTAAAGAGCATAATTCAGCATTTTGCAGGATTACTGTAGTTTTACACTAAATTGAAATTTTTTTCTATAGATTAAATAGAGGATCAAAATCCAAGCTGAAATCTTTTTTCTGATTTCAAAAATGTCAATTTTTGAAGGAGTAGTCACTATTCAAAGATTTAAGCTTATAACACGTGGGTATAGTGGATTGCGCAAGCATTTGCTAATATGGTATGATACAGCATTGTATCGAATCTTGGTTCATTTCTAAATTTAAGCTTATCGCAAGTCATAACCATAAGTGAAATTTCAATGTCCAAACATCGTCCAATGTCCGGGAATTGAGTATTGTAAAGTTGCAAAATTTAACATCCTATGCTTAATCACACAAAGTTCCAAAATGTAATAACTCGGTCAATTTTGGTCCAATTTTAAAAATCTAAAGTGTATACCACTGCTATTGAAGAGCTCTTTAAACGTACACAAAGAAGTTTTACAAAGTTACATTTCACTTTACACTTTGAAAAAAGGTCGTTTTTGACCAACTTTGACTATGCGTATCTCGATGAATATTTTTTCAAATGACTTCAAACTTTGAGGCGTTGTATTCCAAGTCTCAGAGATGCTATTTGTGAAAAGTTGTAAAGTTTAAACTAATATTAAGTGAATTAGATTTTGGCCCTATTCATCGCTCTGTGACGTGGAATAGTGAATAACTTTTTCTATGCGAATATGGAATATGTCCGTCTTGTTGAGTTGTACAACATATCAAAAAATCAAGGTACCTTAACCGCGTCGTTTTTGAGCTATGCCAAAAAACGTGATTTTACAAAACACATTTTGTACCTATTTACACTCAATTTTAATTTTTTTCGAAAAACCATTTCATATTCTGATAGCCCTTGCCAAACTCTACTTGAACGACACCGAACAAATTTTAGACGACGCGTACCTGAGAATCGCTCAGGGGACGTAGGTCACCCAACTTCGGGCTTTAATAGCCGGAGAACGAATAGGGGTTGGACCATATGGCGATAGCTTAAATAGGTCAGGGGAGCGTCCCCAACAACATATTAAATTTTTAGATTTTTCCAATACGCCGGATTGGAGAATTATTTTCGGGCCTATACTTTGTACAGGGTATAATGTAGTCGAAATTTTTTTCACTGTCTTTATAGAACTCACCGAGCTCTATCCAATGGACTTGGTTTCAAGTTCCAACGACAAAAACTCGCCGAGCTATTGAGGTCCAAAGTTGCGATTTGCAGGATATAGGTATACTGTAGGTGCCAAAAAATTTCGACCCTCGACCCAAACATATTCCCAAAATATCAGGGCAAGTTGATAAATGAAGGTAGACATGTTAGAAGCAGCGCCTGAGCTAGGAAATAAAATAATAATGCTTATTTAAGTTATAACCGGCGCGAAGCGCCAGAAAATTTTGAGATTATGACCTTCTAAAATGCACCAAAATGCATCTTTTCTGTATCCGATATGATCAAACGCATGACTCCAAAAATTCTGACAAGCCATTTTTGCTTGTTGGACTAAAATTCTACAAGCCATTTTGTCAGTCCAACAAGCCATGGCTTGTAAAAGGCTAAAAAAATTATGCATACACCTCTATGCTCAAGTCTACATATTATACGTGATACAAAACGGGTACCCTAATTACCCGTGTACTCGGGTATACCCGGGTGGGTAATTCGGGTACCCGGTGTGAAGCTCTACATATGGCCGACGATTTCTGGGGTACATGGCACTTCGCCCAATTTAATTACATGTATGTCCGAGCATTCATCTCATCATTGCAATTATCAAATCAATTTTAATGTTTGCGAAGGCCAAAATTTGAAAGTCAATATTAGAGACTTTCAAATTTTTTGCCTTGAAGACAGCACAATTTCACCTCGGCAAGTTGATGCTTGACTTCGAAGACGCTGTCATTCTTCTGAGCGTAAAAGATGAACGGTTTGCCAATTCGCCATCCGCCCTCTGATGTCGAAGGTGTATCACCTTTGGAAAAGATGGGCGAAATTTTTATGGTCACACCATCCTCACTGTAAGGTCGGAATTTTTTCAAATGCAGCGGTCGTATTTCTAGTAATAAATCATGGTAGACGATTTGTTGATTACAATGTGAAATGGTTCTTTTATTGGTCGAAGACGAATCATATACGGGTTCGATTTTTTCTCCAGAAAAACCGACCAATCGGCAACGATCGGCCGCAACACCGTAAGATGCCAATTGAAATTCTTGAATGCATTTTTCTATCAAATCGTCCACAGTTGCGACTTGGGGAATTTTAATTATGCCTTTCGACAAGGAACCCGTTTCTGGATGATAATAGTTGACAGTCATCTACACAAGAAAACAAAATAAAATTTTCAATAACTATTGAAGAAGTTGTCTAATGAATAGGGTTCAGCCGTGCACGCCTCTAGCCAGCAATTTTTTTGGGGGGGGGCACACATTTTTTTCCACTCAATTTACTGTAAAATTGGCATTTGTGACTCGACTTTTTCTTGAAAAAAAACCAAAGATATCTTTGCTTTTTTAACACTTGAAACATTTGGGAGAAACGTGGCTCCCCAACCACCCCTGCCTACAGGCCTGCGGCCGTGGTCAAGTTTTCTCGGGATAGGAATTAAGTCAATCCCGGTAGGGATCCAGACTGGCATCAAAATTGCATATAAAAAAGATTATTACAAAATTTATCGGTACTTTCATCATACTCTAAAAATATCATCCGCAGAACTAATCATTATTGTTTCAGAAGTTCTGAGCAGTAGATTTCTTTTTGCCATAAGCTGGAATGTCTCACTAGGTAAAAGGAAAAGCAAATGACAGCAAGGTTTCTGATCAACAACAAAGCATTTTCTTCTGTCGAGCATACATGCACATAGAGGATTAGGGTGAGGTAAACCCTCCCCTGAGACCCTGGACACTCCTCCCTGGTCCGAGAAAAGGATCAAACACCCCCTCCTTGAACGTTTTTGAAGAACATGTTTTGATTATTTTTTTATAGTATGTATGATAAAGTTGCTTATGGAATTTTTTGTTTTTTCTCACGCACACACCACCGTTTTGATGAAAAGTCTGAGGACTCTCGCCCCTAGAAAATTCTTGCCGTGCATGTCTGCTATCGAGTGCATTCGACCCGACTAGTTGGGCCATATGTTAAAAGACTAACAGTACTGCTAGGTAGATGCTACAACAGCACCAAAAGCTATGTTTTACCATTCACCCGTACTCATTAGGTCTCGGTACTACAAAGTCGCACCATCTATGCTCAGCAAATCAACAAGATTCTACTGAGAGAAAAATAAAAATATTCAAGGACAGATTAAGCAATAGTAAGTTTTAACGTACTTCGCTTGAACATTGCGAAGTGAAGATTCCCCTAGGAATTAGGGCTATTTCAATCAGAGAATTTTAGTAATTTCGAGTTCGAGTTTGGTCCTTTTGCTTTTCCGAGCGTGAGTTTAAAAATAGTTTCGAGTTCGAGTAATTCACTATTGTATATAAGCGTTCATTTTGTTACATAAATGCCAGTCAATATTACTATGCACCTGGTCTGGTACAACTGAACTACATAGAACTGTTTAGCATATGTCATAGTTACTAGGCAGGGCCGTGCGCAGGATTTTCTCATGGGGGGGCGGACTAGATTTTTTCACTGAATAGCCCCAGAAAATTTTGATCTTACGCGGATATACTGTGTGCATCACCGTTTTTTTTCCTCAAAGATTTTTTCCACATGAGAATCGGACTCAAAATTTTTTTCCTCATTTTCCAAAAATTTTCCACATTTTTAAAAACGCTTATAATGTGGCTACGGATGCTTTTTTATGCATTTTAGGAGCATACCCAAGCATTTTGTTGTATTTGTAGTCAGAAACCTGCAAAAATGAGGAAAAAAATTGAGAAAATTCTGGTTATGTTAGTCAAAATGAGCTCATGAAGAATATATTGGTGTTCTATAGAATGGTCTGGCGCGGAGCACCGGAAAAATTTTTTGATTTTCACTTTCTAAAACGCTGGAAAATGAACCTTCATAACGTTGGGAAATAAATTGAAATCAGACTGATGAAGCGTAATTTGCCGCCCATTCCGGCGCTGCGCGCCGGAAAAATTTTCGGGTTTTTGTATTCTAAAACGCTGAAAAATAAATCTCTCCATCAGATAATTCGTGAACAAATGTTTTGAAATCGCGTTCTAGAGTAATGTCTTCAATTTCCACCTTCAATAAACGCAAAAGTTCAGATTGCAAACGTTTAAAAAATTCCAATCATCGAGAGAAAAAATTGAGACTTGATGAAAAATCTCTATTTTCGGCGACATAATTGACTGTAAACGATTAGAAAATGAAACGAGCCAACTTGATTGATAGAAACTGTTGAGCATTAATTAGTAAGTCGAAGTAGATATGCTAACGGCCGCGCCTGATAGAATATAGTTATAAATTATACCCATGACCGGCGCCAAGCGCCGGAAAATTTTGAGATTTTGACCTTTTAAAGTCCACCAAAACGCATCTTTTCGGTTTAGAGTTACTGCCTCAATGGGGGGGGGGGCGGCCGCCCCCGCCCCCCCCCCTTGCGCACGGCCATGTTACTAGGTATAGAATTTTATGCAGTCACTATTTGTGTCATACTTGCTGGTTGAAGCAGATCGTATTTTTTAATCAAATCCATTATTTTGTATTAGCACACCAATTATACGTTTTATCTATGTAAGCAATATTTGACTTGACATCATTAATAAAATGCCTAGAAAAAGTGTTATTTGGGATGGCTTTGAAGAAATGGTTTATCAGGCAATCGAGCAGAAGGTCTATTGTTTTGCAAGTTGAATTTGATTGAAACAAAATTCAAGTATTGATTCATTGATAATGAAAAATGTGGTTTGTTAGATGAATAAAATGTTTGGGAAATTATATTACTTATGACATATCTTTATCTTAAACACTAAGCAGGATTTCTTAATTCCATTATATTTTAAAGTTTAAACTCGAAAAGAACTCGAAATAATGGTTGAAAAAAATCGAGTTCGAGTTTTAAATTTCCAAGTTTTCGAGTTCGAGTTGCCAAAATTGTCGAGTTTTAATCGAGTTCGAGTTCGAGTACTCGAAACAGCCCTACTAGGAATCATACACGCACATAAGGGTAGGGGTAACCCCTGAAACCTTGGACACCCCCTGACCCGAAAAAAATCGCCAAACACTCCCCCTGAACTTTTTTAAAGACAATTATTTTGATGATTTTCATGCATATTCCGTATGAAAAATATGCTTGGGAAGCTTTTTCTGTTTTTTTACTCACCCACTCCTCACCCCCAATTTTCTTGCCGTGCATGTCTGCTGGGAACCGGAATGAACATTTGGTTTGGTGAAATTCTGCTCAATTCGGCTATGAGCGTGATTAATTTCTAAGCATTTGTGTCACATACCTCCACCCATACTTGTTGTTCTCGGTCAAAAGCCGCACAAAATTGACTTCAATTTAAAAAAATTCAAGCTCTCAAAAGAATAATCCGATTTAGCTTGCTTTATAATCAGCTATTCTGGTCTAATGCGATGCATTTCGAGAACATCTACAGTTTTAGGATTTGTAGTTCCTGAACTGGATTCAGGGAACTTTTTTAGGCAACACAATTCCATTTGGATGAAAACAAATTTTTTTATCAAATGGTCTAATTTTGAAATCAACAGAATCTGATTTGGTTAGCTCGTCACCAGTTTATCACAAATACATGATCAGCAGCTTCATACCGATATGTTTGAGAGATTATACACAAATCTTGAAAGGAACCACACCATAACTTCATATAGAACCATAAAACAAGTACTGAAAAAAGCCGACTTCAACTATTTTTTTTGGATCGGCCAATGACGATCGGGATCCCGACCGAACCCTACTAAATGAACATCAAAAATGTTTAATATTCAGCATTACTTCCACGAGAGATTTTTGGTATTCTTCCTCCCGTCGCTGCTGATCTTCCTCTGAACTCAAACGCTTTAGCATATGAATTAAATGGGCGGGAAAATTGTCGCTGGTAATGAACTTTTCATTTTGATCAGGATCGATCTGGAGTGAACATAGAATTAATTCATGCAGACTTCATCTTTAACACATTTCAATCAGAGCGCAGTTTTTGAGGACGAGAAACCAAAAACACAGTGTCAGACTGATTTCTTTTGGCGTTCCAGATAAAGAAGTGAAAACCGAATCATGAAACTTTCTAGTTATTCGTGATTTTACACTGGCCGACAAATATACCATACCTTTCTGTACATGAGCATATACGCATTTGTAGAACTGGAATACGAGTACATGAAGTGCATACCAGTACCGCCATACGTTTTCCGAATATCTTCCACGGAAGCCCGAGTGACTACCTGATCGTTGAAACAATACCAAGTTTTATTGTCTAAATTCCTTGAAAAGAAAATGATAATAAATCAGTGACCAACTCCATAGGAACGCCCAAGCAAACTTTATATAGGCATAGTAATGACCACCATTTGCTGAACCCGAATGCACCATTATGGAAAACAATTCGTAAACGTAAGGCCCCTAAGGTTGAAGCGAAGCGAACTCATTTCTCACGACGTTAGCAAGACAATTACAACTTTTAACATACATGTTCGTTAACTATGCGCTTTTTAATTATGTGCTTGCAATGATAAAATTGCAAATTATACTTATTCAAATAGGAAAAAAATATGCGCAATTATTCTACATATATGTATGTACTTGACAAAATCGCCAGGAATGTGATGATTTAAGCTTACTTCAGATAAGAAGGCGTTAATCAATGCAGGATCTAATCTATCGTTGATCATATTAGGGTCCAGTTCGTTCGCTTCTGGTTCCAAAGGACTGAAAAAATGAAAACATAATTATCAACTATGAGAAGTATGATTTGAATTTAATGTGACTAATAGATTAATGTTTGACATTTAATAAAAAAATGTCAACCCCAACCGAAAAATATGAGTGAAAGCGAAAGCAAATCAACGCTAAATTTTCATTTTACCTCACAACGTTACTCCCACCGTTTAAGGTGCTTGCTGAATCCAAGCATATTCCTTCATCATCTGATTCATTTTTTTTAAATGTTCGGCCGTCTGCCAACAACGGAGATGGCGCGGGATCTTGTGGTGGTGATCCATTTTCATCGATATTTCTCATAGAAACACTTGGTACACTGTGATCTTCGGAGGATTCCGTATTGCTTCTTCTAGGGCTGAAAATGCAAGACTTCTCTACAGCTGAGATAGGACCTTAAGCTTAATTCAACATCCGCATAAAAGATGGGAACTGCAAAGGTAAAAACGTTAAGCCAAGTATCGAGTTATAGATCAAATAGTAAAAATATCGAGTCGGGTCACGTATATCTAATATGATTTTCTGCAAACCAGGCCGTGGGTTTATGGGACATGTAAAAATTTATAAACTGACGTAAAAGGTCATACTCGTCATACGACATGTTCATTATTTCACTGCTTACTGCGAATATAAGTTGAAGATGACTCATGTTTTATTGCGTTCCAATCATACATGTAACGGGGTCCTGATTTCTGGGGGGAGGGGGGTTGGGCGACTTTTTTGACTCAGCGTCAATGATTCCCGAAAATTTAGGGGGTATTTGAAGGAACAAAATTCGATTTTTGCGGCTGTGGCACAAGGTTCTTATGGAGACATTTAGTTATTTCTCCGTACATTTAGTTTATTATTGAATAAGGGTTGAATCGAAACACCTGATTTGGTACAAGTGGCAAAATCGAACGATAATGTTTCCTTATGATTCTCCATTCCTTGGCCTTACAATCGCATAAAAATTATATAACACTTTTATTTTGCCCGTAGGCACACAATGAACGAATAATAATACAGTGGTTATGGTAATGTGACGTTTCAGTAGTCTACCTACTACCTTCCTCAGGCGACAATGAACTCCTTTTTTACAAAATTCGCTATTTGAGGGAATTGAACTCTGGTCGTTTGATTGAGAGTCTAGAGCGCTACCACCGGGCCATGGGGGCCAGTAGTAACTTGTTTAGAAGTGCTTTCCAACTACATCAATGGTGGCATGGAAGATTTTGTCCTCGTCTCCAACGAGTGTTCCTTCCAAGTTGTTCAGTGCGACTGGTTCGGTATACCATGCAACAAGATGCCTCTCACCAAAATCTTGGGCAATCGATGACGCCAAACCAAAAAAAAGTCGCCTAACCACCCAAAAAACTAAAAGCACATATATGAAAAAAATCGGGAAAACGACATTCAGCAATTGGCATAACGCAGCTGACTATAAGTTCCATTAGTACAACTCAGTGGCTTTACTCATGAGTATTTTTCGCCGGTAGAAAACCGAGTGACGAAACTTGAGATATAAATTTTCCATCATTTTTAAACGAAAATATCCCAAACTCATATAAGTGTGGTTCAGAAAATCATCGTTAGAATCGTTAGAAGAATGTCTACCCTGACCCCACACATGCGCGTTGCACGGCAAGAATTTTCCAGGGTGAGAAGGTCCTCGTACTTTTCATCGAGAGGGGGGGGGGTGGGTGAGATAAAAAAAGCTCCACAAGAATGCGTTTTATACAAAATATGCATAAAAATCATCAAAATAACTGTATTCGAAAAAGTTCATGGATGGGTGTTTGAAGATTTTTTTCGGACCAGGGAGAGACGTTCAGGGTCTCAGGTAGTAGGGTTTTCCCTCCCTGACCCCCCTATGTGCATGTATGCCTGACCAACTTATGGACTCAGGAATAATACCCATTCTTGGAATATATTTTTACCGTAAATAATCCGCTCTTTCCATAAAATTAGTTTCTAAACTTTCATCATCCAATTGCCGCCTTCGGGTGTGAGTTTTAGATCCAGCGTTGTCGATAAACGGATTCAAATTTAATACATCAGGAAAGGTCATGCGATCGTTAAGTTTAATTCGATGCAAGGTCGTATAATCAAAATCGAAGCGTTTCAATTGGATTGTTAACAAATACGGAAATTTAGTGATTTTTAAGCCCTGAAAAAGAATGTGAATAGTTCAATCAAACGTATAGTCCCGAATATCGAAAACCTGTGCAATAAATCATAGTTTTAAGTGAAAACATGCATTTTTAAGATCTAGAAGCAAGAGTGCGGAATTTTAAGCTCCACATTAACATTTAGAGCTATGGAAGAAAGGCTCTGGAGAGAGTAACTGTGGCTGGAAAAAGAATAAACTTGGTCATTTATTAATATTAGGAGAAAATTGAGTGAATTTTCATACGAGAGGAAACGGTATCAAACAACAGGGAGTTTAACATTACGATTATATCTCTCAGGATAACATGACAATCACTAGTTCACATAGTGAGTATCTAACCTTGTTAAACATCGAGAAAATTTAATCCATCATCGATGAAAAATTCGTTTAATACCTATTGAATTATTGTCCATGTTTGACTCAATATGGTCAATTTACTCGAGAATATTCTATTTATATGATGAACAGTTGGCGTCATACACAGAATAGTAACTCGAATCACAATAAGCCGAAATGTGTGAATAATATTTTGGAATTTGAAACGGGCTGACTTCATTTTTCTTTGACTCAAGCTTACACGAAACAGCTGTAGAATTTGGTCTAGGTTACTGTGTCAATACAGTTAAGTCCTTACTTTGTGCGCATTACACTTATTACGACAATTAGAACACTGGTACTGGTTTGAGCCTTCCAAAACTTCAGGGTGAACGAAATATTGCAACGCTTCTGAGACCGTGGAGAAAGCTTGCTGGCTACCGAAACGTTTAACGGCCAAGGGTAAATCGAGGAAAACGTCGTCTTTGGAATTTTCGTTCAAACACTGGAATGAAACATAACAGCTGTTGCATATATACAAATTTTTAAGTATTCACTTCCAAACATTTGACGTAATCTTTAATAGTCCCTTGGTACAAATCATTGATAATCATTGCACAGCTAGTTTTGCGCCACGTATGTTCCAAAGCGTCGAACATGACTCGACAAAGTTCCTGAACATCGTGCTGATCCCACGCTTGAAACATAATGCATACAAGTAAAATCTATATCGACTTGATTGAATATAATTTTGATAATTTGAACCGAAGAGTGCTTCTTACTCCGCTTTTCTAAATTGATGCTGGGGCAACTCTTGCAGATATACAGGGTAGTCAAAGAGCGGCCATACCTTATAGTAGCTAGAACATACCTAAGACGTCGGGAACGCAATTTAGGAACGTTGAATGACAAATTCCAAAATGTTAGAATTTCATGCATGTCAGAAAAAGTGACAGGTTATATAGTTTGAGGCAGACAATAGACAACTCATCGTAGTTTTCCAAGGACTACTTTCAGATTGATAATATAAAACCCAAGAAATTCGAGAGAAAATACCACTGAATAGTCCGATTCCGAAGAACAAACGTTCAATGAGATCATAATCCAAGAAATTTTGACGTGAAATCAATATCGGATCCATTTAACAATTATTGAAATAATGAAAATCAAAGGTTGTAGCATTGAAACAAGACGTTCACTGTTTAATCCGTTCAACTTTTATTGGTGTTTAACTGTTAAGAGATTTTTGCAGTAAGCTTACATTGAAATAGCCGAACACTGCTGATTTCTTAATTTAAAAAGAAATTGAGTACAAGTTGACATCGAAAAGCAGTGGTTTACAATAAGTAGGTGAAGCTCGCGGTATACTGTGAGTATAGACATGAGATGTTAGGGTGAGGGTATCTGAAGAACAAAACCCGAACACTAGCTTGATTGCCTGAGGTACTTCAGGCTTTTGAAGCGAGGAGCTTTTTCGGACCACATTGTATAGCCACAATTTGAAACACGATTTCTGAGATATTCGACCTACTGTTCATAGGTCGCCATGGTCAAATTTCCCAGGTAGGGGTAAAGTTGGAAATTTTTGGAGCAGTGTAGCTAAATGTCCACTAAACACTTCATTTTGTCTCAAAAATAGGCAATCGGTGATCAATTTTTAGGACTTTAGGTGGGGTAATACCACCCCTCATACCCCTACCGATGGGGCGGTCTGCTACTGTTCCATTGACCTATGATAAGTTGAAAATTAATAATATCTGAAAATAAGATATTTTGAATAGTTTTACACGCTGAGTATCGTGACAGCATGTATTCTAAAATTTGCACGGCTACATACAGTATCCGAAAAATTGGAATTTTTACCTTCTATGACATTTGTCAGTTTTTAAATGTATTTCGAAATATTACAGCTCAGAAAAAACGTCACTCTGTGTTCAAATGTTCATCACATGCAGAAATCTATGCTCTATATTCAGGTATAAAAAAATTTCAATCCCTTACTTTACATTTTTATGCTATTTCGAAGCGTCAACAAGTAAGTCAAAATAGACCGAAAAAGTCATTTGGAGCTTAACGCGGGCACATTCCGATAGGATGCCGCAGAGCTTTTGTTCTCACTTCTGTAACCAGCATATTGTGTCAAAATTTTAATCAGATTTGCGTATCGTTTTGGGAGCTGAAAGTGTCTGCACATTCTGGAAGCTGATACAAAAATGCTGAATAATCCCACTAAATATGCCATCAACGAGATGTAGTAAAAATTGTAAAAGTTCAGATTAGACGAGTGAAAAGGAAGGATGTGAGTCGGATAACTGGTAAAATTTCATCCATCTATTTACAATAGTTATGCAACAGAGTGCCTGAGAAGAGATACAACAAACACGCCTCTCTTAGTCCTTTGAATAAAAAAATCGGAGCAGCGAGTTCAATGTTACAAAATGAATGCCGACTGTCTGACTCCAGCCTATGTTATGCTGTGATAAAGAGCTCTACAGTTGGAGGCACCCTGTTTCAGACCACGTGATGTTAGCCAGACGAAAATAGAGCAAATGATGATGCATTGCTGTGCCTTTCCAATATAGCAAAGGGCATCCGAATAACTCTTACCGTTTTTTTAGTAAATGGCATTAAAATTACTCGATTTCCGAAATTAAGTGAAAATTTTATGTTTTCGATTATTTATTTGAAGCATTTTGTTCTGCAACCATCAAACCTGGATCAATGAAAAGTTATCAGGACTTTGAGCCACATTTTTTTCCACAAAGTGTTGGATAAACACGCATCCTATATTCCCAGTACTATATTGGTTGGGTATTAACTTTAAAAAAAAACAGATTTGAATGACAATGCACTGTGTGAAAATGTCTTCAACTCCTACAACGCTGTGCGGCGATGATGATGTTACTTTCACAGCTACTGTATGAATATATAAGCTAAAACATAAAAAAAAAATTCTGCGGCATCATATGAGAAGGTGCTCGGGGGTGCCCATAACCGGATTTTTCTTTTTTTACTTCTCATTTTCGACCGTTTGAACTTTCTTACAAAGTGTAAAATATTCGTCTGTGAAACAATTAGTACATCAAACTATAGCCTGTTAGTTATTAGATAATTCTATGGTACAAATAATAAATATATCGCATGGGCTAGACAAGGGCCAGCTGGAAAATATAGTGACTTCTGAGCGATTTCCATGAGTATGTCCTCTTCAGAGATGTGCAGCTCCCCAAATGGTAGAAAAATCTTGATGAAAATTTTAATAATACAGCAAGAATTCGTGAGCTATAGAAAAATAAAATTCCGCGGCATACGGAAAGAAAGTGCTCGGGAGTGCTCATAAACAAAGCTTTCCCAATTATTATGGGTCGTTTTCGACACTTCAAACTGTCTTGAAAGGTGTAATATGCATTAATTTACTGTAACTATTACACTATCTCCCGTGTAAAATGAATATCTATTTATCGAATTAGATCATCCCAAGTAAACATTTGCTCCAGATCTTACCACCTGAGTTCGAAAGTCAAAATAAGCAAGACATAAATGTAAAGTTACATTATTTAATACGCCAAAAGATCAGCCAAATTATGAGCTATGCCGCTCATGAAATCAATAGCACTAATTTCACCCTGATCATGTAGCTTGAGTGTAAAAAATTCTGAAGTTCCAAATGCGACATAATTTCTTTCTGATAATTTACAACTATGTGGCTATGTGACTAGCTGTGTGGTCCTGTATGATTGTACAATAATTTACAATGCTGTTTTTGGCTCGTTTGTGTTGTCTTCAATAATGATTACATTTCTCATTTGATACTATCTTTTCAGTGTCCAATTAGAATTATGGCACGAATGAACAATGCGCATTTGCAAACGGCGCATTTGCTAATAGCGCATATGACAATGGCGCATATGACATATGGCGCATTTGGATCGGCGCGATTGGCAAAAGCGCAATTAGCTACACCCCGCTGAAATATCGATTGGCCAAACAAGACCACTGAAAAATATTAAAATCATCAATTTTCAAAGTCATAGTGCAGCCGCGCGAATCTTCATTTTTGAACAAAACCAATGATACTATGAAACTCAGCGGAGAAAAATACCCAAAATATCTCATTATGGAATATAATTAATTTTCAACTCATCCCAGTGAACGTTGAACCTCTCAGAAATTGTGTCTTAAAGTGGCAATGATTTGAATACTTTTTCAAGAAAATGACTAATGCAATATTTTTGATGAATCCAAATTTGAATAATGACGCAACTTATGAAAATATCGTCAAGTGCGCACTAACCGTGACTACTATCCCAGCCGAAGCTTCGGGTCAAATCTTTCGTTTCCAAGGCAGGTTTGTCACTTGTTTGTAGGAGTAAAAATAACTTTTGCAGCTGATACGGGATCGATTTTGCTTCGTCATCCTTCGAAACGGACTCCCACCTGAAAAAATTGAGCTTCCAAGTGTATGAGTTTCGTATGACACATTAAACATACCTGTAAACTGCATTTCTGAATTCGGGTGTCATAAATAATGTTTGCAATAGGCTATTCAAGTAGCAGGTCATCGCCTGATTGACCAATCCTGTATAACCATCGGAACGTAAATTTAACGAAGAAGACTGACCCTGATAGGGTGATTCGTCAATTTTCGTACCATCAGAATTTGAAGTGTTTGCTGAAAAAGAAATATGTAAGTACAAAATAAAAATAGCGACAATAATCAGGCAGAATGTTAAAGACAGGCGGTGTGGAAAATACGTCCATAATTGGATAACAGTATAGTGGGGCAGAGTAAAACACTGGTGCGTATACCATCTTTTATTTGAGCGATTACTATACATGAAACATTTGGTTACCTGATGTTTTGGCCAAAACTTACAAATAATTTTGACTCTTCTGAAATTTATACTTTTCATTTTTTAACTTCCAAACAAATTAACTTTTGACAGCGTGTTTCAGAATTTCGATGTATGAAACTACGGAATTATATATACAAAGCTCAGGATTTCCACTAATCCCGAGGAAGACCCATTGTCAGGGCCGTGCACAAAGGGGGAGGGCGGGGGCGCCCCCCCCCATTGAGGCAGCATGCACACAGTGTATCGCGTAAAATCAACATTTTCTGGGGATATTCAGCAAAAAAAATTTAGTCCGCCCCTCCCATGAAAAAATCCTGCGCACGGCCCTGCCTATTGAATTATGTCTTTGGTGGAGTATGACTATGGAAGCACACTTTTCTTGGCCCTGGCCGTTGAACTAAAACTGTGAAAGGCATGGAATCTGAAGAGACTTCTTAAAAGCTTTGCTTTCATGTTTTGCTTCTGTGATGCTTATTGAATGCATTGCCCTGTGCTGTGTTCCTTTTTGCACAAACATTAATCATTCTGTCTGTACTCTTAGTTGGAGTTATGAAACGCCTTGTATTTTCAAGGAACAAATCCAGACGATCTAGGAAAAGAAGTTTAAAGAAATATTTAGTCAGACCTGGTGGAGCTTCAATAGCCAAAATTCCACTTGTAGACGGTGCAGAATCGAAGATGAAATTCCGTCTGGTAGAATCATCCCCAGCAAAACCATTATTGCTTTGGCAATCGTCTTGTCCTCCTCCGCGCATCACTGATGCCTAGAAAACAACAAAGCACGATATGATCAATCAAATTACTGTGACAGGTGAACACGACCTCTTCCTCCAGAATGTATGGCGAAGGATGCCAGGAAAGTCTGGCTATGTAGACTTCTCAATGGAGAAAGGAATGCTTTAAGATTCAAAATAGAACCGCAAAGAAATATGATGGTTAACTATTATGTATGTAATAATTTCAAATAAGCCATTAAAAGCGTGTAAACGTTGTCGTCGTGAGCATACATTTATATACATATACAGTGAATTATCTTCCCTCATCGAAAAAAATCTGCTTCTGATTTGCTTGAAGGTAATCTCTTCTTGATCTCATCAATCGATAAAAAGCTTGAGCACTTCACTAGAGACAATCAATATGATGGTCAATCAGCTAACATTTCCTCGTCGAATTGTGGTTTATGATTAGGTATGGTTGTCGATGTTCCGGTGCCATGTTTTTGCCGATAGCGGTGATTTTACCAAACGCTATATAGCACGCCACTATGTTCACTTCCACCATGTTTTTGCGCTTAGCTGAATTCTTTCCTCCTCTCATTCTTTTTTTAGTGATAATAACAGTCGAAACGATGAAAACTATACACTATTGCCTGAAGAACAATGAAAGGAAAATAGATGAAGTTTTCTCACCCAATTTTTCAAGAAATTTGATACTCTAGTGCAACATTTTTCCCGGGGGAGTAATGTTTTCCGAGACCCCCGGTAGGGGTAATACCCGCATACCCTGCCGACCTTATGTTGTTGTCTGATTCAGATCCCTCGGGTAGGGAGAAGACCTCTTGTAAGAGCAAAATCTAAACCAGGGAATAATTAAATTGACATTTCTCAAAAATTTAATCTAGGCGTACCTAATTTATTAATCAAAATTTCTGAATGAGAGAATCAGAGATGCGGTTAAAATAATGATAATTTCGAGTTTTATCGTGAAAAATACTGCGAACTACAATTTCAGTGTAGTTTCCAGTTTGGAAAGTTTTTTTCATTATATTATATTAGTGATTTTCTTCGGGTTTTTTTTGACGTCTGGATAGCAGCGTTTTTAGAATGATCGGATATCCGGTTCAGTGGCGGATCCAGAATTTTTTTTTTTGGGGTGGGGGTCGATGCTCAAAATCAAGTATTTTTCCAAAGAAAATTCATAAAATTTTCAAATTTGCCTATAGGTACACAGAAAAATAATCGTTTCAAAGGCTTGGGGGGGGGGGGCGGCCGCTTCCCCCACCGTAAATCCGCACTTGATCCGGTTATCCGGAAATCTGGTCATATATATATATATATATATATATGTGACAAACTCGACTCGTCTTCACTGTTTTTAAATTTTATGAAAACTAAGCTTCAAAAATGTTTTTAGAAGTCCGTCACTAATAATGGAAATTATATATTAGAAATGTCCCTATTTCAAATTGTCTTGCTTTAACAATCATCAAGTGAGAAAAAATAAGAATAAAATCATCAGAAAAGTTGAAATCAAGAACTAAATGTTGAATATTAATGGTTATTAGACTCTATTGATTGTGTTAGTGATTGAGAAACGGCATTTGATTTCAGGAGAGCCGCGTTAGGGCCAAAGTCAATTTAATAATGATAACTATGTTTAAAACTAGTGCACAGTGCTGTAAAATTTCAAGATTTTGACTTCCTAAAATGTGCCAGAAGGAACCTTTTTTTTCTTGACGGTCGACTTTTTCTTCCACATTTACGGAAAAAGCCCAAAGTTCACAGAAGGTTCAAAAGGACTACAAGTGTAAATAAGGAGAAACTGTGCTCGTGTTTGGTACGTCCAGTCAATTGTATCGCAGCTTACTTAGCGCCCGTGCGACTGTAACAAAATTAATTTATAAACTTTGAGGTACATCCCGTGGTTGGTTAGATTGATGAAAAAATATTGTTTAAAAAAAGCAAAAGAATACAGTAAAAATCCGATAATGTAAACGGAGTAAATTACAGAAGAAATTTGTATAATGTGATAGACTAACTTAAAATAACTGATCCTTTTGTTCATCTTAATTTGTCATTGACAAATTTTAAGTGCAGTCCAAGGATTATATCAGACAACATAATGGGAAATTATTTACGTTTTGAACTGAATGTGCTGAAAATTCATTACCTACAGACTGTTTTTGGAATTGGATTAGATGAATGCCGTGGAGTCCGCAGAGACAGACATTGAAAAAAACTATTATAAATTCTTCGATTAATTCATTTCACCTAAGAAATGGTACTGTTATTGCTGTCAGGTGAAAGAAATCACAGTAAAAAAGCCTAAAAGGCGAGCAGAAAATATCAACCACAGGAGAGGATAAACCGAAAATAAAGGCAGAAAAACTGCAGGTTTGTCAATAATAGCATAACATGTTTATCATAAGCTATCAACTTTTTCACTTGATCACTTTGCATTTATGCCATCTAAAAATTAGCTTGATTGGATTTCACTATTGCCTGTACGGCGAATCTATTTAGTGCTCTGACTTTCCTATTTTTATTCGTCAATAGTGCTAACAGTTTTCCATAAAAGGTTCAGATGTCCGGATATTTCCTCATATCTGGATATCCGATTGTTCGGATATCCGACGAACATCACTAATGTATATAGTAGAGGAACCAGTACCGGCGCCAGTACGGATGATACTGGTACTGAACCGATACATGGGACATCACTACCACAACTGTATAAAGTACGAGTAAGCATAAATTTTGGTATATTTCGATCAAAAAAGAAAATCAATCCATACCGGGACAAAACTTGTGAAAATAGTTTGTTAGAGTTATCAGTGCTCAAAAAACAACGTAAACCCCGTCTAGGAGTTGAAGCTTAGGAATGACATGAAGCAATACAAGAAATATGTCATGGGACCTTCACATTATTTCAAGCCCGACTAGCCTTAAACGAAACAGTTTCGAGCAAACCCAACTGGTAAACCTTCCAGATCAATTTTCGAGAGAAAATCAATAATAATCAGATCAATTCATCCGTGCTCGAGCCCGGAAATGAATAATCTTACGTCTAGTTCGACCATTCAAGCAATAAAGCGATTAAATTTGGCGCAAAAAATGGTAAGCTTTCGACCGATCTAATATTTAATAACAAAGATGTTTTACGTCCGTTTGTTTTGAAATAACGCGAAAAAATTGGCAACTGAAACGATGCGTAATATCAGAAAAATGTACAGTTTCCGAGATAGGCGAGCCGAAAGAAATTCCAAAAGAGAGGATTAGACGATAAACTATCATCTGACTTATAAACTAGAATCTTGAGAGTTTTTCTGTTATCTGTTCTGCGAGGATTCGGCACGGGGGATTTTAGATACGTGAGCCTAGAGGGCAATCGTAGGAGGAAGGAGATGGTTAAAGTGAAAAATCGATGACGTAAAGATCGCGTGCAGAAATGAATGAACTAAAATGATGCTTCAGGCACAAAACTACAGAAACATTGACCTGCATTGTAGTTTAGTCCGATCAGAGGCAAAATTTTGCAGAGCTTTATTAAGAATTTTCACCATAAATGTAACGGAGCCCCGAGGCCTGGAGGGATCCGGCGATTTTTTTAGGGCTGGGGGCACATATGCACAAAGAAGGGTCAGGGGGAGGTAAACATTTCTACAGGAGACGCTGAACACCCCTCCCTGGCCCGAAAAAACCGTCAAACAACCCTTTTGAACTTTTTCGAAGACAGTTTTTTGAAATTTTTGATGCATATATTGTGAATGAAAGACATGCTTGTGGAACTTTTATTTGTTATTCTGCTCACCCACCCCACCTATCCTCGATATAAAATTCCAAGGATCCTCCCTCATTGAAAATTCATGCCGTGCGTGTCTGGCCGGGGGCCACCGATTCCCAAAATTTTATAAGAGGGGTCCATTAATGAAAAAAATCGATTTTTTGCCAAAAAAGTCCGAAAACGGTTCAAAAAATAGTAATTTTTTTCTAAAAAACCGTAAAAAATGTTCTCATGGTGCAAACGACGAGAAAATTGACATTTTTGACCATTTTTTGTTCAAAAAATAACATTTTTCAGTATTTTTTGACCAAAAGTATGGGGGTTCCAATGGCAACCATATGGCTGGCAAATCTCATGGGGAGGGATCGCCCAATGGCTAGCCGTATGGTCGACGATTTCTGGACGGGGCGCTCCTATGACACTTCACCGCAATTACATGTATGATTTTCACAATATACAACAAATACTTATTCACAGAGAAAAGAAACTATAAGTATAGATTTTATATAAAGTAAAAAACATTGGATTGTAGTTTAACTAAATGGCACAACAAAGGCAATGCGACTTTTTGCTTTTTGCTAGTTTACAAAAACTTGAGACTGTGTCCTCAAATTGTAAACTAACCATCACGACTAGCGAGTCAAAACTAATTGAGTTTAGTAGAGCATGTAGTAAAGTTATAGGTTCACAGCTTCTCTTCTTCGCTTGCCATAACTAAGCAAAGTTGACACTTTTTCAGGGTGCACAAATTTTTTGTCACTTTTAAAACAATTTACTAGTGATGTGCCCCGGAGAAATGTTCATATCCGAATATCCGTGTTTTTTGCACCTTCAGATATCCGGATATATCCGGATATTTTTAATGTTTTTTGCACAGAGGTAAGAAGAAGTCACATAGTAATGGTACACTGGGTCAACTACAACTACATAATAATATTCAATAGGTGCAATAACTTTTCGTGTTATATTTACGTTAACCGTGATTGTTACAAAAATATGTTACTCTTTCACACTGCAATATCTCAGGAAGTAATGCAGGAAATAGCCTTTTTATATATTTTTTTCTCTGTTTTATTGAAAAGTGAAAAAGCTTTTCGGTGGATAGATTCTAAAAAATTGACCTGCTTTTCCTACGTCTCTCTTGAACTCCCGGAGATTCAGCCACATATTGGAGTCGATGTTAAATCCGCATCTTGTATTTGTTCAGTCTGGATTTTACTCTGGAATCGTTGGATCCGACAGCTCCAGTACTTCTAAGAACTTGGCGACTTTTCAGGAAAAGTTACTTTTAAACCACATTTTGAACTTCAATTGTCCAATGTCCTTTGCATTTCGAAGTGAACAGAACTTTATATAATCTTTTTTATGCTTCTTAATCGAAGACGGACTGCATTAATCATTGTTAAAGTCGTTTACACACACAGTAGGATTCTCAAAATTGGTTCAGTATGCCAAATCTGATGTAATGCATATAGCAGCGTTTTTTTAGCACGGTGCTAATGACTGGAGGGAGAAATTTTCGAAAAAAGTTCTGGAAGAAAGTTAAGAATATCACAAAATTGTGGTGAAAAATCGAAAATCGCTGTTTTCACAAATAGTTCCAGATACAATCAGAAGATGTAAACGTTTATCGAAACAAAATGCGAATTTAGCGATTCCTCAAAGTATTGCCGTCAAACTAACTGACGAATATTTACTTCTAGGTCAACTAATCAAGTGCATAATGTAAGAATGAATTGATTTAATTAGAATCAGATGAGAGTCTCATTTGTTTTAAAAGTACCAATATCAAGCATAATTTCATGAGTCAATACAATAAAGGCATATTATCAGAATTGATAAACTCGCACATTAGTTTGGCACCAACGAAGTACTATTTGTCAACAGTGCTAACTGTGCTGATGAAATATTTTTTCATTAGCTCAAATGCTAATAGAACTCGTGCCAAAAAAAACCTGCAGTGAATAGTATATGAACATACACTTACATAATTTGAACCTTTTGTTGTTTTCTTGCTGAAACTTTGAGTAATAATGTAGCACCTAACTTCTCAGTAACCTCTACTTCTTTTTTGAAAATATCTGAATATATCCGGATAATTTTTTATTGATTTCGTGAAAAAGAAAATGTTCCAAACTATAAGAAAACGAATTCATAGCGATCATGAAAAAATTTCCTCAGAATTATAATGATCTGAAATCGACCGAATTTTACATACAGGCCCGTAACTAGGGGGGGAATGGGGGGAATTCCCCCCCCCCCCCTGAAATGAAATCCGAAAAAATTTTTAGCGTATCTGATCAAGCGCATGTATGTGAACAAGTGACTACTCTTGGCACCTGTGAATTTTTTTTCATTTCCTTTATTGAATCATAAAAATGAAGGGTTAAAGGTACAAATATTATATTTTATAATAAAATTTGCATGTCTAACAGTGTAATACATTTGTTGAATATTGATTGACTTTCATTTCGCTGTTTCCTACATAATATTACACTTTTTCTTGCTGTACGTACTTTATAATTTGAGTTGGATGTATAGTAGGGTTTGAAGTTTATGAAAATTTTTTCGGGATTGTTTCAACTTTTGAATCTAATACAATATGAAGCGTATCACTAGCTATTTTACATCTTCAAATTTAAACAACAGACGTCAATGTGTGGCATCAAATTCAGCTTCTTCACGTGAATCTAGTGCTGTGAATGATTCTCAAAAACCTTCAGAATCAACAGGTTAGTCAGAATAAAATTGTATCATTATTCTAATGAGTTAAAATTTATTTAAATATTAATCCAGTTGTAACACTAACATCAACTACCCCTTCTACAGAATCGTCGATGCCAGCAGACCTTTCAGTAGCATCATCAGCAGGTTAGTTCGATTCAAACAATAAATGTTGATGCACAATGAATTATAATATGAATTTCGATCTTGAGTTTTCTCAATTATGTATTTTAAATATAGCATTTTAAGGAATTTTCGAGCACTAACAGTGCTAAAATTTGATTTTTTCTGAGGCTTCGCCCCAGACCCCACCAGGGGGCGCTTAAGCGCGCCACCCTGGACCCCTCAGCCCACTGGTCGGTCCCTGCACGACCTCCATTCGCCGATTTTTGAGTAAGTCAAAACATCTTGGTGATTCCCCCCCCTGAAAAAAATTCCTAGTTACGGGCCTGTATATATATATATATACTGCTACAAGTTTGGGTATGGGGCAGGGTTTTTTCGTATATGATGACCCATTTGCACATGTCCATACGGCAGCCAATATTTCATTTGTACAATTTGTACATAGTAAAAATAGGTATAAATAAGTAACCTGTGTTCCTCTACATCATAGCCAAAGACTAATAACCAAATCAATGCAATTTTCAAATTTTATTTATAAACTACGAAAAAAATTCATTAAAATTAAAAAAAAATTTGAAATTTTCGAGTTTCAAGTCTAATTTACAAGCATCGGTGAACAACTTTTCTAGAAAACTATCTAATAGGATAATGACTTTGCATTAGATGATGAATCGATGGTTAAGTCCAGAGCACCCCATGGGGGGTATTGCCCATACCTGTACTTGCGGGGGGTTTGGGGGGGGACCCCCCCCCAACTTGGCCAACCATATACCCAACCCCCCCTGTTTGGAAGAAATTGATATAATTTGCAAACAAGTGTGTTTTTCGGCCTTTTTTATGAAAAATTTCGACTTTTTTCGACCCCCCACCAACTGGTCGGACCTCTTAGGTCTTAGATTTGGAAATTCATTTAGTACCCCCATAAAAACAGCTCACTATAGCAAAAAATTTTGGTAGACCTCATCATCTCCTCAGTAGGTTATAGTAATTCGAGAAAAATGGCACAATGTGTGCTCGAGAGGAATTACTCACTGGTCTTTTTGACACATTTGCTGAGCAAATGATAATGTGAAAGTATGCAACTTCTGTGTAATACATTGATTTTCAGAAAAGGATATCAGCACATTAATATATACTGCTTGTAGGAAATCATTCTATATGTAATTGGGAGATCAAATAATGAGTTATGTAAATATGTAATTTATCAAAAAATCGGCCCTTGGGAAGAAAAACATTATGTTCTTAAAATTCTTCCTCTTCATGCTCTCCCTTCCTCTTTCCCGCTTCTGCACTTTCAAAAGGAAGCACTGTTTCAACCCTTATCAGTGATGGAATGAGATCATACTCCTGAAGATGCTGGTTCAAATAATGTTTCCAAAAGTATGTTGTGCCTGATTCTTGAAATGTGCAGAAATCAGTTGACACAACAATCTTCAAAGTATGACTATTCTCTGCGTATAATTAGTATATTCAAGTTGCCTGATTTTGAGCTGGAAAAAGGGGGTTGAAATAGTAAATGGTGTTTGACCGCAGGGGCATTTATCATTTTTGTAAGTTGTAAGTGGTTTTGTGGTGACAGTACTACACCACCCCCTCCGCAAAAAGTTGGGAGCAAAAAAGGTCACGGCATATTTCAAGTACTACCCTTACAATTTACGATTTTACCCCTACCTAAATTTTCGACCTTGAGGTCTCTGGTTAAGTAATCTATGATGACAAATGAAAGCTCAAAGTTCGCGCCGAAATTTTTTTTTGTGTATTGACATTCGGCGATGCTGGAAAATCAGTTTCCCAAACATTTATTCCAAGGATTAGATTCGAACTTTGTGTTCAAAAGTCGCAATTTTTAGAAATTCATTATTTGAAAAATTTTAAAACCACTAATTTATTCGTTAACTGTTCAGAGACATCAAGATAAAATATTGAAGATTACCACTTAAAACATGAGATAATACGTTTGAGATGATGAAAACTATTATACATTAAATGATAGGTGAAGGTAGACATTCTGAAAGCCGAGTCTGAGCTAGCTAATACACATTAATGATTATTAAAGTTATAACCGACGCGAAGCGGCAGAAATTTTTGAGATCATTAACTTCTAAAATGAACCAAAATGCATATTTTCTGTACCTTATCCGTAAAATTTTCTTCCCTAAATAGGGAAAGAGTACATGTACAAATGACTAGCTCAATTTAGTTTGCCCCCAAAAATCTTCACTTGCATTCGACAAAAAAAACACAGGTATGGGGTCAATTAGGTGGCTCTAGCTCCATGAATATTGCACATAAGAAGCTAATATTTCGGGCAGTGTTTTTTTTTGCACTGTGCAAAACTTTTTCCGCTCGTGCAAAACTTTTTTTTCAGGTTTTTTGCACCGTGCAAAAAAATATTTATCAATTGTGGAAAAAAATTTGGTGTTTTCATATAGAAAAGATACATTTTGGTGCATTTTAGTAGACCCAAATTTCAAAATCTTCCGGCGCTTCGCGCCGGTTATAACTTTAATAAGCATTAGTATGTATTACATAGTTCAGACGCGGCTTTCAGAATGTCTACCTTCACCTATCATGTAATGTGTTTTCATCATCCCAAACGTATTATCTCATGTTGTACAAAAAAACCCTGTTTATAGTACAAAAAAATTTTTCGGCGGGCAAAACTTTTTTGGTGATTTTTTTGCACCGTGCAAAAGAGCTCGTGCAAAAAAAACACTGATTTTGGGAATATTCGTTTGAGACACGTGGGGTCCTCCATACAAAATTGCAGCAAAATCGGAGGATGTCATGCAGGGCGATTTTCTAAAACTTGATCACTTGACATGGAATGAACCAAATGAAAAAGATTGATAGGATACTGTAGACTGAAGAAAGATTGTCTGACTTGAGCGTATGAATTCCAATAATTTGGTTAGAATAGTCATAAAAATAGTAATTCTGAACTTGCAAAACATTAAAAGCAAATATCATGAAAATGTAAATAATACGAACATAAATCAATATAAACGCGAAAATGTTGCACGAAAAGGGAACGTCGGGCGATGACGCGCTTATTTCGCCTCTTCAAAAATGAATCAAAATTAATTCATGTTAAATACCTTATGAAGGTTGCAGCCATATTCTGGCACTCCGAATTACAAATGATTTCTTTCTACAATCAAGATTGCATTTGGGAACGTAGGCGAACAATAATGTAAAATTTTTCGGAGAAGATGGGTGAAATCAGATACTTTTGCGACTGCATTCGAAACTGTTTTCAAAGTTCTACCAATTAAAGAGAATTTCTTGCTGGACGAGTTGCGGTGAATATCAAACATGTAGAGCAGACTACCCCATAGGGAGAGGTATGAGGAGGGTATTACCCCCACCTAACGTCCTAAAAATTGATCACTGGTAGCCTAATTCTGAGACAAAATCACATGTTTAGTGGACATTTAGCTACACTACCCGAGAAAATTTTCAACTTTACCCCTACCTTAAAAATCTGACCTTGGGGACCTCTGATGTAGAGCGGTCCCAAAAAACGACTCACCTAAAAGTGTTGCCTCACAGCAACTTTGCATTACCTTTTTGAAGCTCACAGATTGATTGGCACACTTTAATTCAAAAACACTCATTTTCGTGTTTTTTTCAATGTTAACTTTTTGACAGATTCGAGAAAAATCAACAAATTGGAAAATACGGCTGACTGAAGAGCTCAGTTTTAAAATAAAATACGCAAATCCTTATCATACGAAACATTCAAATTTGATTAGTTTTAAACAAATTTTGGACAAATCTTCAACTTTCAATCAAACTATTGCAAATTTTAGAAAACTACATATTTTCCTAGAAACAGTACATTTTCTCACATATTATCAAAGTTAAGAAATGTAGCTCAGAACACAGTCCGTTTTGTTCATTAAAAAAATATAGCATTTTAATAGTTGAGTCTATATCGCAATTCTGGAATACGAATGAGTACACTGTAGGTATAGTTGTGGAACTGCAGGGCGAGGAAATGGAATGGGCTATGTAACGAAAAGAACTGGAGCACTATAGCATGGCTGGCTGGCATCGTTTTTCATAATGGGACTGTTTTTGGACTAACCTGTAATTTGTACAGTAAGAAAATAAGAGATATACTAACGACTACAAACTAATTGTGCCAATTCTACTAATGAACTTGTACTTTTGTAGTGATTTCTTTTTTGTTTTTTGTACTAATTTGTAGGCAGAGTTTTTTTAGGCCAATTAGGAGATATGGCTCCTAAAAATTCTGATTGGCTCCTAAAAATTTAGCGGCACAAGCCAAATTGACTTGTAAAAATTAGGGCCTGTCGATCCTTTTGATTAGGTGAGTTACCTGCCTAGAGACGCATTTTTATGCGTTTCAAAAAAATTCCAAAATTTTTCGGCGCCTTGCGCCGGACGGATTTCAAATCATTTATGATTCTTGTTCTTGATATCATTTCTGTTGTGTGGTTGGAAAATGTCGACCTAGCATATGCTTATAGCTTTTAAACATCAGCATGTTATGGATGAATGTTTGACCTTGTATTGTTTTTTCGCGTATTTGACGAAAATCTAGATTTTTCTAGATCATTTTCAAAAATCGTTTTGTGGTCCTCTAGAATTTTCGGCTTTCGTGAACATAACTTTTTGCATTTGGAAAAGGATTAAGACAGCATGGGAAGATCGCAGACGTTATCTGTCCGAAGAAGCCGTCCAAATTCTTTGTTGCTTGCCTAATTTTTGAATTTTAGTTTGCCCAACTGAAAACATCGAATTCACTGAAAAATTAGACCTTTCATGCAGGAAATAGATATTGAAAATATTCATTTCCCAACGCCATAGAATATCAAAATCCAAAAATTTCTTTCGGTGCTTCCAGTAATTGGCGATATCCAAGTCCGAAGTAAAATACCTGTAGAACTTTTTTGTGCTCTATCCGTTTGAAAACGACAATGAATAATTATGATAGGTAATTATTGGCAACAAATATGTGCCAATTGGCACAAAAGACCAAAAAATTTGTACCCCGGGCACCAGGCTTTTTTTATTAGCACGAGTCCCATTAGCACGGCGCTAAAATTCCTTAATTTGTATCTTTTCTTAGCACGACTAAAATTTTCATTAGGACAGGCCCAACTTCATTAGAACCGTGCTAAAAAAGAACCATGAATGGCAGAAAAAAAGTTTCTCTCCCTGGAAACATACTGAAAACTTAGAAAAAGTTTTATGCCAAAAGTTAGTGTCGCGACAAAATGTCTCCAACATATGATCCCGACACAAAATGTCTCCGTACACAATATCCCCAACATAATGTCTCCAACAAAATATCTCCAATAAATGATCTCCGAACAAAATGTTCCCGTGCAAAATGTCTCCAACAAACGTCCCTAACAAAATATCCCCAACTTATGGTCCCCGAACAACAAAGGTATTTCCGTGGTCTTATTGGGGAAAGGGTTTTCGACTATTGGGAATTAAATGGATGCGGTCGCTTAACACAAAAAAATTATCCTGTGTGTAAAGAAACGTATTTTCGTGACTTTTTGATGGAAGGAGTTTTCGACCGCGGGGAATTCAATGGATGTGGTCACTTTACATTAAAGTTATCCTGCGTGTAAAACAAAGGGCTTTCTGTGGTCTTTTTGGTGAAGGGCTTTTCGACTATTAGGAATTGAATGTATGCAGTCACTTTACACAACAAAATTATCGCGGGTGTGAACAAACGTATTTTCGTGATTTTTCGGTGGAAAGGGGCCTCGATCACAGGAAATTCAATGGACGCGATCACTTCACACAAAAAAATTATCCCGGATGTAAACAAGCATATTTTCGTGATTTTTTTTGACGGAAGTGGTTTTCGACCGTGGGGAATTCATCGGATGCAGTCACTTTACACAAAAATTATCCTGAGTGTAAACAAATGCATTTCTGCGATTTTTGGGCTGAGGGGCTTAGGGCTATGGAAAATTCGATAGGCGCAGTCAAATCACACAAAAAACTATCCTGAGTGTAAACAAACGTATTTCCGCGATTTTTATGGGAAGAGGTTTCTGACCATGGGGAATTTAATGGACGCAGTCACTTTACACAAAAAATTGTCCTTCGTACAAACAAAGGTATTTCTGAGATTTATTGGGTTGAGGGTTCTTGACCTTTTGGAAATTCAACAGAAATGGTCATTTTACATTCTGTTTACATTTGTTAAAAAATTCAAAATGTTTAAAAGTTATAATTGTAGGCCAAGTCTCTTAGATAATCAATGAGTGCATCACTTTGTCATACATCGAGCCATGCATGATCAAAACAGTCAACAATACGAACAATTCGTTGGGCACAATCTCGATACTTTCGCTTACTAGGCGGTGGTTGCTGACCAGGAAAATACTGTTCAATTTTCATTTGGTTGATGCTTTGGTCCCTTTGTAATGATTGAATGAAATTCCAGATTCAAGGGTGCTCGGTGCCAACTAATTGAAGGAATCCTCTGTGCCAGCCTTCAGAGGAGTTGTTTATTTTGGTCAATCATTAAATTTCAAAATTTAAATTGATAACAATCAGGCAGACGTTCTTGGAAAGTGAGCCCCCTGTATCGCCCCACACATTATATAAACTTGGATCGTCGGCTATAATTAAAAAAAGGCTATAATGCGAATGTTTACAACCTGCTAACCAGCTAAAAAATCAGCTAGAAGTCAACAATGTTTCATAAATTTGGGCGAAACAACAAAATTCGTAAATAGACTTCCGGCGCGAAATTTTGAAATTTTGTTATTATACGCTGGAAAATGAATTTTTTTGACGTTAATTTCCTTAATAAGTAGTCTAATTTTTAATTCAAGTCAATAATTTTTCATAGTCGGACAAAATGAAAAAAAATCATGTTGAAAGCATGCCACTTAAAATGTAAAATCAGAAAAGCAGCCAAAAATCTGGATTATTCAACCAGCAATAATATCTTTCACTGTTCCAAACTGAAGGTGTTTCAATCATTTGCCGAATGTCAAAAAAATTATGTTCAAAGTTGGGAAATTTGTAAAGATCGCGGAAAAATTCGGTGAAAAAATCGAAAAAATCTTTATTTTCGTCAAATACTAAGGCTCAATATCAAAGATAAACTGATTAAACCACGAGATAAGATATTCTAGGTGGTAAATTATTGAATGCTAACCATAGTAAGTAAAGTAAGCATGCTTACGGTGGCCCTCGAAGTGGATTATAGCAAACAATGATTAAAGTAGGCATTAAAGGCGCGAAGCGCCGGAAACTTGGGGTTTTCACCTGCTAAAATGCACCAAACGGCACCATTCCGACTTGAACATCCCAAAATTTTTTCGCCATCTGTCAAAAATACCGATTGGGCGACGGAAACAGTGATTGAGACATATCAAAGAGCATGCTTCAAAATGTTACATTTTCATTTCTTACATAGTCACATGCAGGGCCGTGCGCAGGATTTTTTCATGGGGGGGGGCGGACTAGATTTTTTCACTGAATAGCCCCAGAAAATTTTGATCTTACGCGGATATACTGTGTGCATCACCGTTTTTTTTTCCTCGAAGATTTTTTCCACATGAGAACCGGACCCAAAATTTTTTTTCTCATTTTCCAAAAATTTTCCACATTTTTAAAAACGCTTATAATGTGGCTACGGATGCTTTTTTATGCATTTTAGGAGCATACCCAAGCCTTTTGTTGTATTTGTAGTCAGAAACCTGCAAAAACGAGGAAAAAATTGAGAAAATTCTGGTTATGTTAGTCAAAATGAGCTCATGAAGAATATATTGGTGTTCTATAGAATGGTCCGGCGGGAAGCGCCGGAAAAATTTTTTGATTTTCACTTTCTAAAACGCTGGAAAATGAACCTTCATAACGTTGGGAAATAAATTAAAATCAGACTGATGAAGCGTAATTTGCCTCCCATTCCGGCGCTGCGCGCCGGAAAAATTTTCGGGTTTTTGTATTCTAAAACGCTGAAAAATAAATCTCTCCATCAGATAATTCGTGAACAAATGTTTTGAAATCGCGTTCTAGAGTAATGTCTTCAATTTCCACCTTCAATAAACGCAAAAGTTCAGATTGCAAACGTTTAAAAAATTCCAATCATCGAGAGAAAAAATTGAGAGACTTGATGAAAAATCTCTATTTTCGGCGACATAATTGACTGTAAACGATTAGAAAATGGAACGAGCTAACTTGATTGATAGAAACTGTTGAGCATTAATTAGTAAGTCGAAGTAGATATGCTAACGGCCGCGCCTGATAGAATATAGTTATTATTATATCCATGACCGGCGCAAAGCGCCGGAAAATTTTGAGATTTTGACCTTTTAAAGTCCACCAAAATGCATCTTTTCGGTTTAGAGTTATTGCCTCAATGGGGGAGGGGGGCGGCCGCCCCCCCTTGTGCACGGCCCTGGTCACATGTATCCGAAGCTTTCAACTCAGCCCCGATAATTGGAACTTTCACTCGTGATCCTTTTCTTGAAAACTGGAGTCACATGCATACATGTAATTGGGGGGGGGGTTCCCATAGCACTTCCCCCTCCCAATTACATGTATGGTTTCGTAATCAGTTGAAGGAGCTACTAAAATACATTGTATCACAAGAATTTATGATGGATTGGAATATTGGCAATTCTGACGCGTAGGAACGAAATAATTTTTGGATTTTCATATTCTAGATTGCTGGAAAATTAATCTTTTCAACATTCATTCCCTAGACAGAAGGTCTGATTTTTCAGTGAATTTTCAGTCGGGCAAACTGAAATTTAAAAAATAGGCAAGCAATTAAGAATTCGGATTCTTCAACCCGCAAGAGTTTCTACCATTGTCCTAGGCTCAAAATGTTTAATCACACGAAATTCAAACTTAAAAAAAAAGATTTTTGGAAAATAACCGAGAAAAATCTTGATTTTCGTCAAATTCGTCAAAAAACAATACAACATCAAACATTTATTAATATGTTGATAATTAAAAGCTATAATCATGAGCTAGAACGACATTTAATAACCGCGCACTAGAAATATCCGGCGCGAAGCTCCCGATAATTTTCAGTATTTTCTACTTTATAAAAAAATGCATCTCCGGACAGAATACCCTATAACCTATCAAAATGACAGTTAAGCTTCAAGTTGCACGGTGCAACTTGGCCGGAAAAATGTGGTTGCACAGCCCGAAATATTGTTTTCCTGCGTGCAAAAAAAAACCCTGACCCAATCTGAAATTTTTTGCCTGAAATAATGAGTACAGTAGTGCATTTTTTAGAGCTCGTCGAGATACATTTAAATCTGCTTTTAGATTTTTCTATCACTAATATTGGCTGGCTGAGATGTTGAAACTAAAAAACGTGTGCCCCTCTGCACACTGTTTGGAAAAATCCGGAATAAAAAAAAAGTTTCTGAGGTCCTTCCTCAAATGTAGAAAAAATGTGGGTTTTTTATAATAATAATTAGTGATGGACCGATGCATCGGCAGATTGTTGCGTTTTTCTACCATCGGCCGATGTTTTGCCAAAAAATCGGACGATGGCCGATTGTTTGTCAACTTTTTGTTACAATCAATGCAGGTGCTTATGCTTAAAAAACAGATTGTTCACATATATATTTTACAGTTACTTTAGTAAATACATTATTTTTTTGTGAAAATGGTTGTTTTAATGTCTGGCATATTTGCCCTGTGTTGCCATTGATGAACTAAATAACAAGAATTTGACAAGCTATGAATGGAATATTTTAGCTACGGCGGTAGGAATATGCTTTAATACATGTATAATGTATCCACATCTTAGATAATTATGTTTTGGCAGCTTGTAAATTTGTTAAAATCTTTTGCAGAAACTGTAAAAATCTATGAATCTAAAAACGCCTGTATTTCGGAAAAAAAGCTGAAAAAACTAAGCTAGATTTTGTGGCTACATTTTTTTGAAAAACAAATTAAATAATCGTAGATTAAGGATTTTACGCCACTCAATCCATATTTCAACTTTGCTGGATTGGGTTCATTGAAGGAAGAATTGTCGGGAAAAATGAATCAATATTTTTATAGAAATGATAATCGAGCCCACTTTAAACCCATTGAAGACAATAGACTTCATGCTTTGGCATCTTTACTAGATCCTCGATTTAAAAAGGATGGATTAAAATTTGAAATATAACACATATTGATCATACAAATCAAAATTAAATAGTTTAGGCTTTCTGTGATCCTCAAGCAGAAGACAATGCTGAACTAGCTTCGGTTATAATGGTTGTCGATCAAGAACAACAAAATCAACGCTTTTCTGAAAATATGGTTCAAAAATATGAATGAATCTGCAAAGTCATTCTCCAAACTTTCTCAGTAAGCCACAATTAATAATAATGTAAATAATTCAAGCATTTACATAAAACTAATCAATTTCAGGCACTATTTGGCCATTGCAAGTTCATCTGAAGATGAGCTGTAGACCGAAAAATATGCAACGTCAACATTTGAGCAAGCAAAAGCCCTTGTTTTGGAATAGTAGATTACTAGAATAAGGGAAGAAAAAATGCTGCAACAAAACTAGAATTAGCCAATGTGAGTCAAAATAGTGTGCAATTGAAAATAAGTTTCATTATGAAAAAAAATTCTTTAGCTTGCCTTGAAATTTTTATCAGCTCCATTTGGGTCAGTAGCTAGTGAATGATCATTTTAAAAAGCAAAATATGTTAGAAGTGGAAAAAGATCCCGTTTATTGCTGAGATTGGATTCAATAGTGCAAACTGGAAAAACAAGCTGAAGTTGAAGAAGCTTCTAGTGAACTCAGCAATCAAAGTGAAGGTAGTTCTACAGATGCCTATGTTGATGACAAATTGGATGAATGAAATGTTGTTAATTATTTAATGTTGAAAATATCAGTAGAACTTGGTGAATAATTCATAATAATTTCAAATTTATTACAGTGTAGCAACTTCAGGTTGCATTTTGTACATGTTATCGCCGATGCATCGGCAATCGGCCATCGACCGATGGCAAATTTTTGGTCATCGGTTTATCACTAATAATAATAATAATAATTTATTAGGTCGTAAATAATACGTAGTAAATATAAAGGATAAATATACGTAAAAGGTGTAACAGCTAAAGAAATTAGCGAATTTACACCTCTAAGAAAGGTATCAGATTTACCCTTTTAAGTCTATCAGAAAAATTTTCAGCACCAATAGCATTTACAGTACTTTCATCAAGAGAATTCCAAGCCAACAGAATTCATGTTTACACAAATCATGATGATATTTACAATACGCCAGTTTTAACGAGTTATTGGCACGGTTAGAATTATGAACGATAGAGAAAAAGTTATCGATTGACAAAACATTCGGAATTTTTTTACAAGTCGGTGCCCTTCCCAATTATGGTCCAAACTGACATTTTCGGCCTCCTTATCATGCCAGCTGTCCAGATCAGTTCGAAAATCCAGGGTCTCATGGCATTCAGGAACTCAATTGCATAAAATCTGCACACATGTCACATACTCCTTGTCACTGCAGAAAATTACTATCTACTTCAAGAATCGAACCTGGTCCACTTGCCTATAGACTTAATGCGTTTACCACTACACAATTTCACCAGAAAGTATAAATGCTATATTCCTTCAAGAGCCTTGATACTATTTTAACTAACAACTTCATTAGGAAGAGCCTCAACAGCGCCAGAAGGCGCAGCCAGCTGCTGTACCCTAAGCCTAAGCCTAAGGAAAATTTTAAAGGAAAAATAAATGGCTACTCACTAGTCACAGAAATTCATCCTCAAAATTAACAAACAACTCGTATACAGTAATTACGCTGAAGGCCGGGAACCCACTTAAAAAATTTAGCCAAACATTTAAACGAACAATATTATAAACCATCGTAAGATCGAAACGAAGCCGTCGTAGATGTGATTGCTCTAAACCCAGGTGGTTCAAACGTTTATCATAACATAATGTAATAGTATCATAACGTAGTATTCTCTTAGTGAATCTCCGCTGAACTTTCTCAACTCTTTTGATATCTTGCTTGAGATTAGGATTCTAAACTACAGTGGCATATTTTAATATAGGTCTAACATAAGTAATGAAAGCGTTTGTAAGTACATTTTTATTTCTACTGGAGAAACTACGAAGTATTAAATTTGCAATGAAGGAGCCTTCCCAAAATATGGGTACAGTAAGCAGAATTTGATAAAGGTTTTAATATAGAAAAGGTGAAGGGCCTAATCTCAAAACTTTCATAACTTTAATAAACATTATTATTTATTATCAAGCTCAGGTGCGGCTTTTAGCATGTCTACCTTCACTTACCATTTGATCTTTAATGGCTTTCACTTTCCATCATCTTAAATGTATTATGTCGTGTTTCAATTGGTAATCTTCAGTATTTTATCTTGATATATTTAATGAAAATCCGCATGTTCCTTGAACATTTCTTGAGAATAATTAAAACGTCAACTTTCTAAACTTTTTGAAGCGACTGTTCTTGTTTCAACGTAAAATGAATTCAAAAGCTTCATGGAAGTAGTTTTCTATTCTTCTTACTCACATTTATCGGCCAAATTAATGAATGTTTATGAGTAAATTACTGGTTTTAAAACATACCTGTAAGAGGTCCGACCAGTTGGGGGGAGGGCAAACCCACAATTTTGGAGTGAAGGTCCCAACATTTCCAAAATTTTGGGGATAGGGTCGAAATGCCCCAAAAAATCGAGAAAAATTAGAAAATTTTCCCAAAAAAGGTAATAAAAGCCACTTTTTTCCAATTTTTCCGAGTTTGGGGGGTCGGGTATAGGGTTGACCAAGTGGGGGGTGGGGGTCCTGCCAATAACAGGTACGTTTTAAAATTTGTAAAATGATAAAATTCTAGAACTTACGATTTTTGAAGACAAAATTCGAATCTAATTTTTGAGATATATGTTCGAAAAATTGATTATCAGAATAGTCTAAGAATCTCAATAACACTTAAATAAAGCGTCTATTAAGCATTTTTAAGCGGTAAAAACGAGTTGTAAAAATGGGGAAAAATTTTTGACCTTGTCCCATTTGGAGAAAAGGCCTGTGGGAAAAAACAGTGGGATGCGTTTCGTTGTAATTTCTAGTTATATTTACGTGTTTCTCAAGTCAGAGTTTTTTGCATAGGCCAGGTTGCAATGTGCAACTTGAGGCAAAATTTTGGTTGCACAGATAAATTTTTGGTTCCTCACTCTAATATCGATAAATTTGCTTCAATTTATCGGAAAAACAATCGCAAACTAGTTTTCTTGAATTTCATTCGATCCGCGTCGGTTTTAGGCATTCAAAACCTAATTTTCTGAGTTTTCGAGAGAAAATGAAAAGATTAATAAAACTAAACTAGAGTAGTTTATTCGGCGCGTAGCGCTGAAAATTTTTTCTGAATTCCAATATTCTAGAACGTTGGAAAATAAACCTTTCCGCCTTTATTTTCCCAGACAGAAAATTTGATTTCTCAGTGAATTTAATGAATTTTCAGTCGGAAAAACTATAATTCAACAACTAGGCAAGCGACTAAGAATTTGGATCTTCTAACCGGTAAGATTTTCTAACATTGTCTTACACTCAAAATGTTTTAATCACATTAAAGTCAAAATTTTTATGAAAGTCGCAAAAAAATTTTGGGAAAATGAAATGACCGAGAAAAATGTTAGTTTTCATCAAATTCGTCAACAAGCAATACAGGGTCGAACATTTATCCATAATATGTTGATAATTAGAACCTATAAGCACTAACTAGAATGACTTTTTGTAACCGCGCAATATAATAATAAAAAAAATTATAAACGAATTGAAACACGGCGCAAAGCGCCGGAAAATTTTCACTTTTTTTCATTTTAGAACACATAAAAATGCATCTCCAGACAGCAAACCCTATAACCCATACCTGTGCTTGGGGGGGGGGATCCCCCCTAACTTGGCCAACCCTGTACCCAAAATCATTTACCCCCCAACCCCCCCCCCAGTTTGCAAAAAATTAAAAAAATTTGCCAAAAAGTGTATGTTTTTTGGCCTTTTTTGGGAAAAATTTCGACTTTTTTCTACCCCCCCCCCCAAAATTTCGGATTTACCCCCCCCCCCCCCCAACTGGTCGGAGGTCTTACAGGTATGCTAAAACCTAATCGAAAGAGCAGTCAGGCCTCAAGTTGCACTGTGCAACTTGGAAGAAAAAATTTGGTTGCACAACCCGAAATTTTGTTGCTGTGTGCAAAAAAACCCTGTCTGAAGTAACTCATAGGATTTTCAGAACAAAACTTTTGGCCCAAAAATTTCCACTAGAACTCACAGGAAACTCAATTCAAATGTCTAGAACTGACGCGAATCAAATGCAATTACAGTGTTGGTTGCAGGGTTGGCAAGGCTTTGGTTTTTTGGTTTTTTAAAAAACCAAAAAATTGGAAAATCTCTGGTTTTTTGGTTTTTTTCCAAAATCATTGGGAAACTGTTTTTTCACCTTAGTCGATCTTCTAGGCATGTATTGGTGTCTATCTAAATTAACAAAACACTCAATTTAGTTGAATCGACTTCACTACAACATACATGTAACGGAGCTCCGAGGTCTGGGGGGGGGTTGTAGCACTTTTTTGGGGCCGGGGGTCAGTAATTCCCAAAGTTTTGGGGGGAGGGGTCCCTGAAGGAAAAAAATTCGATTTTTTCCATGAAAAATGTCCGAAAACGGTTTAAAAAGTAGTAATTTTTGTCTAAAAAATGATAAAAATGTACTTATGGCGCGAAGCGCCGAGAAAATTGACGTTTTTGACCATTTTTTGTTCAAAAATCGACATTTTTCATGAAAAAATGACATTTTTCAGTATTTTTCCAACTAAAACTATGGGGGTTCCTAGGGCTACCATATGGCTAGCCATAGGATTGGAAAATCCTGGGGGGGGTCGCCCAATGGCTAGCCATATGGTCGACGATTTCTGGGGGGGGGGGTCCAATAGCACTTCCCTCCCCCCAATTACATGTATGCACTACAAAGTAGAAAAAAGTCGTATTTTTATGCTACATTTCGCACACAAAAGATGTGATATTAATCAATCGATATCCTTTCCCTCGTATCCATCTTGCAAGCACACATTTAGTACATGAGCTGAATTTTCTATAATTTGCTCACAAAAAAATTGGACGCTAAATCTTTCGTAGAGTGTACTCCGATCATACATGGTGACATCTATTGATCCATATCATCAAAATTTTGCAAAATATGATTGAATATAATAATCCTGAATTCATTGTTGCGGTAAGCTTTTTAATTTTCTTAGCTCGAAATTTCAAAATATAAATGAGACAACAATAATGAAATTTTGTGCAGATCAGTTAATCATACTTACTAAGCAGGTTAACGAAGAGAAGAGCTTTTGAGCGGCTCATTTTCATGTGACTTGACGTCACTACTAGGTAGAAAAAAATCGTACAAAAATATGTATCTATCATGCAAGCGAGGATAGTATATATAATAAAACCGATTTGCTGTAGTTACAGACAGGTTTGAAAAGCAAAAATTTGGAAACATCTGAAATGTCTATGTGTGACTTTCAACTGCAGTTTGTAATATTAATAACATATGTAATAATCTATCAGGTTAAAACCCTCTTATCGAAAACGGTATACTTGAAAGTTGTGTCATTTCAGCTTTCCTGTGCATTATGTAATATATATATGTAATGCATTGATACAATTCTGTGGTTGATTTTTCATGAGTTTTCATTACATACAGTACGGGACAAATTCGTTGCAGCACCAGTAATCTTTTGGTGAATGTCTTGGCGATATACTGGGTCTTTACTGGTAGAAATTTCTAGATGAAATAGTGGATTACTGGTGCTTCACTAGTTGATAAGTTTGGCGGCCATAACGCATTACTGGTGGATTACTGGTAACATACTTCAATAAAATATGTACGCATACAGTTTATATGCAAGTAATCAATACAATGTCCGTAATTTTAGCCTTCTATCTGCTCTGCGTTTTTCTCCTTCACAAAAATACGGGCGTCCGCCATCCTCGTGAATATAAATGAAGCAAAAAGGAGAAATGACGTTTTATTGTGGGCGTTCTGCCACTTAGCATTAAAGCTACTGTACAATTTTAGTGAAATTAAACTGACACTGCATGCATCAATGTAGTGTTTTCATCTATTTCTTGATTTATCCACCACTCATTTATTTGTATTTATCCGTTTTCATTTTGAATTGATAAATTTTCCAAAAGCAATCAAAATGTACATTTTCAATTCTATTACCGTATTACTTGAACTGATTTGTTTACACTTTACATGAAAAATAATAACTAAAATAGTATTGGTGCCTGGATTTAAAGAAAACTTCCATAAACACAGACTGTATCAGTCTCAGTTGATGAAATGTGCTTCTGGCCAAATCGAGACACACATCAGAAATTAAATACCCGCTATTGTTTATACACATGAGCATGATAGAACATCAACCTTCAAGTATATTTATTTAGAAAATTCGGGTAGAAAACTAGAAAGAATTATGATTTTTCTACATTTAAAAATAGATCACATCTCAGTATGCTCCAAACTTTAATGCACACCTATATAATCGTCTTTTTGATGAAAGCTAAAAATAGCTTTCGCTATGGTTCTCAAAAGGAACCATAAGAATAACGAACTAAAGATATTTTGTCAAAAAAACTCTTTGCATGGACTGTCATTTGCCTGAACACAGCCTGCTCAATGTTCACCTTTCCCAAGTAGGAAACCGAAAAGAATTCAAAAAGAAAACAAAAGTCACACAAAAACTGCACAAATTCCTTGTATCTGAAAATTGATGGTCATAATCTTTCTGATTTGATGACATTATAGCATGCATCTTGAAACGCGTCTAAAATAAAACCTACAAAGCAAGTATCAGTTCATATTTAACTAGAAGTATTCAGTAGCTGAAATGCTCAGTGGCTGAAATGGTCGCAATAAAAGCCCATTCCTCCTTTTTGGTCTTTTTTCGTTACACAACTTTTAGGCGAGAAAACAACTAAATGCTTTTCGATTCATTAATATTCATGAGGATGGCGGACGTCCGTATTTTTGTTAAGGAGAAAAACGCAAAGCAGAATGAAGGCCAAAACTACGGACACTGTATTGATTACTTGCATATAAGTAGTATGCGTGTATTTTATTGAAGTATGTTACCAGTAATCCACCAGTAATGCGTCATGGCCGCCAAACTTATCAACTAGTAAAGCACCAGTAATCCACTATTTCATCTCGAAATTCCTACCAGTAAAGACCCAGTATATCGCCAAGACATTCACCAAAAGATTACTGGTGCTGCAACGAATTTGTCCCGTACTGTACATTGCGTATTGTATATTTCCCTTTATTTATAATTTTTCTTCTTTTCATTGAATTTGCCCTTTACATATCGCATACTCTGTTCCATTTTTACTTTTCTTATGTTCTTCACTCATCGTTCCTTTCTTATGTGCCCGCTATTATTGTATTTCTATTGCTATAATAGGGATTTCGTATAGCATAAAATAATGACACTTCGGGTAAGATTAATACTTCTAGCTGTTTTAAGGCTCCCTGACTAGTCTTAGATGATACAGGGAGCTTCCAGTGGTTTTTAACATAGTTATGTCGATGTACCAAACATTCTAAAGAATTAAACCAGAAAAAGCCACTAAAAAACCATAGAAAAACCAAAAAACCCATTAAAAAATCATAAAAAATCACTAAAAAACCAAAAAATCAAAATGTCGAAATTTCAAAAGTTTGGTTTTTGCCAACCCTGGTTGGTTGCAGTGTTGTTTTTTGTGCACGGACATTTGTGCCAATGACACAAAAAAAATTTTCACCCTAAAAACGTACTGAAAATCTCTAAGAAGTCGGCTAATTTTAACAATACAGTAAGTAACCAAAATTGCCTGAAGTTGTGTTTTCCTTGTTGGTGGTTGCTCAAAAGTACAGAATTAGTTTGGTTTTTAGGGCGGTCGGATTGGAATGGTGAATGGCGAGGTCAAAAAGGTGCATCTTTGGTCTCAAATAAAAACGTATTATTCGTGTATATAAATGAGAATAAACCAAATTTCTTTGATTTGATTGTGTTTGAGGTTGTATTATGCATTTCAAGTGCTTAGGCTTAGGCTTAGGCTTAGTCAAAAACTTGATATATTTTGGTAGAAAGGTATGATTACTGTAATTTCCATGAAAAATTTTCAAATTTTTTTTAAGTTTTTTTTTGGAAATTAGTGTTTTCCGCCCTTTTTTTCCAAAATTTTTTTAAAGTTTCCGATTTGAAACATTGAAAAATGGGGGTTTTGGTAAAAAGTCAAACTAACCGTATTGTAAATTCCTGCCAAAAAGTCTTATGCCAAAAGTTTGATAGAAACATAACTAAAGATACTTTCACCGCACTAATTTGCCTAAAAATGATGCCTACTCTATTTTCACTAATCACGTCAGTGAGATAAAAAAAACTGATTTAAAAAACGGTTTCTGCGATTTCATAACGAATCGAATGCTGCGAAAATTCAGATATTTTTATGGACTTTGTGAGGAAGTTGAAGCTTTGCTTTTCGCCTACGAATTTCTTCCTTTCTAACAACTATGTAAAGATTAGGAATTAGGATTTCTTGTCTATAATTGCTTTCTCCTGAAACAAGTCGAAAGTCGCGTCGCGTAAATTTTTGATTGTACCAACAACGTCAATTTTTCTATTCCAATTAAACACCAAAGATAAAAGTTTCGATTTTCAATCCAACTACATGAACAGAGGAAATTGACAATTTCTATTCTTCCACCAATCATTGACAACCTCTCAAAGTCTGTTGCGATAATACATATATACTATTCGAATTGAATCCGCTCGCGTTCCAGGCGAATGAAAATAGTTGATATTAAATTCATTTCATTGACTCGGCGCCAGGCGCCGAGAAAATATTGCGTTTTCAGCACCGTTTTTTTTCCTCAAATGGGGTCTTTTGAGGAAAAAAATTTCGAAATGAGGAAAAAAAATTTGGGTATGGTTCTCATTGTGGAAAAAATTTTGGGGAACTCTAAACCGAAAAGATGCGTTTTGGTGGACTTTAAAATGTCAAAATCTCAAAATTTTCCGGCGCTTGGCGCCGGTCATGGGTATAATTGTAACCATACCTGTACTTGGGGGGGTTGGGGGGGACCCACCCCCCCCCCCAACTTGGCCAACCCTGTACCCAAAATCATTTCCCCCCCAACCCCCCCAGTTTGGAAAAAATTAAAAAAATTTTCAAAAAAGTGTATGTTTTTTGGCCTTTTTTGGGAAAAATTTCGACTTTTTCCTACCCCCCCCCCCCCCAACTGGTAGGAGGTCTTACAGGTATGATTATAACTATATTCTATCAGGCGCGGCCGTTAGCAAATCTACTTCGACTTACTAATTAATGCTCAACAGTTTCTATCAATCAAGTTAGCTCGTTTCATTTTCTAATCGTTTACAGTCAATTATGTCGCCGAAAATAGAGATTTTTCATCAAGTCTTTCAATTTTTTCTTCCGATGATTGGAATTTTTTAAACGTTTGCAATCTGAACTTTTACGTTTATTGAAGGTGAAAATTGAAGACATTACTCTAGAAAGCGATTTTGAAACATTTGTTCACGAATTATCTGTTGGAGAGATTTATTTTTCAGCGTTTTAGAATAGAAAAACCCGAAAATTTTTCCGGCGCTACGCGCCGGAATGGGAAGCAAATTACACTTCATCAGTCTGATTTAAATTTATTCCCCAACGTTATCAAGGTTCATTTTCCAGCGTTTTAGAAAGTGAAAATCAAAAAATTTTTCGGGCGCTCCGCGCCGGACCAAGAATTAAATAAAATCAGATATGTAATTCTAATCGGAATCACAGAAATGTTGATAGCAGATAAATTCATGAGAACTCTATCGTTAACTTGCTTTATCCGCTCCTATAGAACACCAATATATTCTTCATGAGCTCATTTTGACTAACATAACCAGAATTTTCTCAATTTTTTCTCTCATTTTTGCAGGTTTCTGACTACAAATACGACAAAATGCTTGGGTATGCTCCTAAAATGCATAAAAAAGCATCCGTAGCCACATTATAAGCGTTTTTAAAAATGTGGAAAATTTTGGGAAAATGAGGAAAAAAATTTTGGGTTCGGTTCATGTGTGGTTTTCAGTCCCTAAAATGACTAAAAATCAAGGGAATTTCGCCTTGGACTAGTCAAAAAATTTGTGCCAATCGGCACAAACGCTCAAAATTTTTTGTGCTATTCCAAATTTTTTTGTGCCAAAAACCATGATTTGGCACAATAAAAAAAACTGGTTGGTTGCGTTGCGTTGCGTTGCGTTGCGCCCTGCTGATGCATGAAATCGCTGATTCACTTTTGGATAGATTGAAACACAGTAACACAACAATCAGAACTACAAAACAGCAGTTGAATAACTACGTGAATGTCGCCCCTCGTAATTAACGAGTTCGGATTTCAAAAATACAATTAAATTCTGCTGGAATTCAGCCAGAACAGGGAGTGAAATACAAAAATTTTTTTTCGTTCCTGATGACGAATAAGACGGTCTTAGAAAGGTCTAAAGTCCAAACAGCATATTCATACAACTATATTAGTCAGATAATGTTGAATAATTTGCTTAGACAGCACTTTTTAAAGTTTTAATGTTCTTTCTTTGGAATCGAGTACGCTTTGTTAAGAAAAGTTTTTAAACAAAAGCATTTCTAGTTTTATGACGATTTTCTCTTCTCTCATGCTCATTTTCCTTCGTCAACTTCTCAATCATTGCTGGAGGAGTCAAATCCACTGACGGTCAGCAAGAATCTGCTGAGGGTCAAAAACCTACCCCCAAACCCTTCCCCCACGTGCATGTATGTTTACAAGCTACATCATTCCTCCCAGTTGGGAGTGTGACGAACTTATGTGAGCGAAGTAAATCAGGCTGCGAGATAGCAGACTACTTACATGATAGGTTTCTATAGTCTGTTTTTCTTGAAATGCTTCCAAATAATGAAAGTGGAAAGCAAGTAGTTTTTCAGATTTTTTCGATTTTCTGATAAACAAAATATCATGTAGGGCTGGAAATTTGTGAGCATACTGACCTAACCTTTAGCGATTTTTCGAGCGGAAAAATTTACATTAAGAACTTTATGTTGACGATTTTGACAACAGTACTGATTTGTGTCACTTTTGTATCTGGAAGCATTTTATAAAAAACAGGCTATAGTGTCACATTAAACGAAAACTGGAGCAATGTCACATTAACTAAATTTGGGATAGTCAAATTGATGGGAAGAAACCCATGCCATATTGGTAAGAATACGGCAGTGTCACTGTGAGTGACACGCTGTGACCCCGTTGGGTGGCTCCCTATTCTTCCTTTCCAGAACCCAACCCAGCTGGTATTGCTTATAGGAGAGCCTACAGTGTACCTCAGTACTGTCCTTGGGTTCTGCTGTAGAATAATGGACTAGGCCGCTGGGTCAGGGGTGTCCCATTCAATGAGAATGAAGGACAAAGCCACTTGTAGAATGGCTCACTGTAGGGGACTCGATTGTAAACCTAAATCCCCTTTTTGGCCCTAACCCCAGAAGTACAAGGGCTGCTCTAACTGAGGGGATTCTCAAGAGGAAGCCAGCTTATGAAAGGGTTCCCACAAATACACCCTCACCAACAATAATCCCCTGAGAAGACTTACCTAGTCCTTTTCTCAACTACGACTTGGTGCTGGGCGATGGGTTCAAGGGTTCACAGATCCTGGGACGATGGGAACGGGGGTAATGGTGGTCTGGTTGGGGTTCTGCACGGGGTGTACTGTAAACAGGTCGGCATGTGACGCAAGCAATCCACAAATGGAGCAACGATGGGCAGGTGCTAGGCAAAAGAGCGTCGGGTAACTCCTATGCAGGGGGAATGTTAACAAGGCGCAGTGATGAATGCGAAGTGGTATGCAAATTTATTCAAAATATAGGCGGTGGATGCAGTATATGTAAATTAATATAAAATATAGTTGACGGATGCAAGACGCAAGCTAAAACGCAAAGAAGATGATTTAGGCCCTAAAATGAGTACAAAACTAATGAAACAGGCTCTTTTAAAGGGCCTCATAGACCTACAGTATGCCCTGTGCGGAGCTAACAACACCCAAGCTAACTTCTGCAGTGGAAATCGCTGCAGAAGATGCCTATGGTCACATAGACATTTTCCAGTTCGAATACCTTAAGCATTGGGGCGAGTTTCACTCTCCATGCTAAACATATGAACGTCTTTTAGAGAGACTCTCTAAACTAGTCGTTTCACATTGTGAAATGTCCCTAGTTTTAGCTGATAGGTGCATGTAATGCTCCAATTATGGCCATGAGCTCCTAAAGCTTATCTTGATGGAAATTCTAACTAATGGGTTACATACCGTAGTCTATGTGTGCAACAGCAAAATGACAAAAGGCAATGGAAATGAAAACACAAAAATGAAACAGAAACGAAACACAAAAATGCACACAAGAATGCATGTAAAAATATAATGAAGGATAGAAGAAATAAAAGTAAGTAACTGTTAAACAAGAATGTCAAAAAACATAAAGTGTGAACATGATGTAAATCATGTGACATTGGGCAAAATTGATCAGCATATGACACTAGAAACTCTTTTTGGTTATAATGAAAAACAAAAAAATAAGTACTATCATTAGAAGACTACAAGCATGGACTTCTTTGTTCAAAAAATTTGTTGAAGTTAGCTTAAGACAGGATTTCTGAGAGGATCTACTTTCCCTATGATAAGTTGAAAATTAATCATACCTCAAAATCAGATATTTTGGGTAGTTTTGCGCGCTGAGTTTCATGGTACCATTTGTTTTGCTTGTAAACGAAAATTCGCGCCGCTACAGTATGCCAAAGTTTGAAGATTGATTATTTTTTGAGATTTTTCAGTGGTCTTGCTAGCCAAACGATATTCCGAGATCAGTTTGATATTATTTGATAAATAAATATTTATTTTATAGAGGAGAAAATAAGCTCTCTTCTGGTGTATCATTTACGGTAAATAGTTGCATATTACACTTTTTCATGAAATTTAAAGTTTCGAAAATGAGCCGTCAGAATCAAAAAAATTTCGTTTATGGGCACTCCCGAGCATGTTCCCGTCAGAAGCTGCATTTTTACAGCATTGGTTAAATTTTCATCAAAATTTTTGTACCATTTTGAGAGCTGCACTGCTCTGAAGAAGGCATACTTATGATAATTTCATAGAAATCATTGTATTTGCCAGGCGGCCATTGTCTACCCTTCGTGATATATTTATTACGTATACTGTAGAATTATAAAATAACTAACAGACTATAGTTTGATGTATTAATTGTTTCACAAGCAAACATTTTACACTCTGCAAGAAAGTTTGAACAGTCACAAATTAGAGGCAAAAATGAAGAAAAATCCTGCTTAGAGGCACTCCGGAGCATGTTCACCTACCATGCTGTAGAATTTTATCTTTTTATTCTTTTGTTCATACATTCCTACAGTAGCTGTGAAAGAAGCATCGCGATTAGAATACCCCTTGAGAAGCTACAGACATCCAAAGAAAGCAAAACATTGAAAATTGCTGAAAAGCCATAAATTTTTTTTGCATTTTTTTACATTTAGCATTTTGCACTTGTTAACAAAGTTGGTTCAGTATCTCGATACTAGAACCAGAAAATAAGGAGCATAGGTAGAAAGTTTGCTGAAAGTGACATGGGAATTTATATTCTGCAGGACCTATTTTCTACTATTTCGTTTATTTACTAATTTTTGTTTACTTTTTTTGTTTTCCTGGGTGTCAGGAAATCATCCTTGCTGAAAATATTACCAGATTGCATCTCTTGGGCAATAATGTTGGAATCAAACTTCTGTCGTCTAGTAAAGCCCTGTTCAAACTTTGACAGGAGAAAGCGTCTTTGATTTGGTTTTAATGGATAACAAGGGTGATTCTTCCTCAATGCCCATTCTTAACAAGGGTGATTCTTCCTCAAGGCCCATCCTTTTACACAACCAGTGCTTCCAGTCGTGGGACAATGGTTCTCTTATCCTCTCTAATAACTGCTACAAGCTTTCCAGTGCCAACTTTATAAGCATGCTAAGCATGTATAGCATTCAACTCAAACAAAAAGTTTGAATATGAATTTACACCAGGCAGCTTCTGAAGCACAGTATTTGATGATGTTAATTTGCTATAGATCAATGAAGTGCCTTTGGTACCCTGATAAGAAGATGCACACCTCACAAATTCTTCTGCATTTGTGCATTTGTTATTTTCATCAACATGCAAGCACCTGACATTTTACCAATGCTGCTATTCAATCACAAGCACCCTTGCCATGCTGAGGTTCACTGAAATCCCATCATTGTATTTTAATACCAGTCAGTTTGGAAACAACTGGCAAGGCAAGGAGGGTTGAAGCACTATGGTAACAGGCTGCATTGTCTGATCCATAGAAAGCCGTGTTGATGAATGACTTTTCAGATCGAATTGGCTTTGATGTGTCCATGACTATTCTAAGAACTGCATTGCTGTCCTGCTTCATAGGGTCAAATACATGTATGTAAATGTGGCACTGTAGCTTTCTATCTACTGACATAAGAACATAACTTATATGCCAGTGAATTCCTCGTTTTCCAAACCAAGAAACCTGATCTTCTCGACCACTTGCTGGCAATCACTTCATGGCCCAATCGACTGGGCATATACTTCATTAATTTTTAGATTCCCAATGAGTTCTGTTCGAGCTAGGTCCTGAGGCACAGATAGCAATTGATTTTTCTGCCATTCCAGCACATTCTTTACATCTTCTTGAGTTAAGTATTCATTTTCTACTCTGTCCAAAGGATTACTGAAAGCCATATCATTTAGCTTCAGTTGAATTTCTTCAATGACAGCATTAATTTGTTGACAGTTGTCACATTGCAGATCATGGCTGTGATTGTCACATAAACTCTGTAAGTCTTTATCCATTGGATCACTCAGGGCAAACAAAGAACAATGTTTGGCAATACATGAACTTTGTTTTATGTGTAAACCATAGTCACCTTTGAGGTAAAACTTTGCATCTTTTAATTTGACTACCATGCTTGAGATCCATTCTTTGCCAAGTGGTGCACCAAAGGTTGTGATCATCTTGATGAGCCTGTCAATTGATTCAGTTCCCTGGAAAGTGATATAATCTAAGCCATACACAGACTTCCTTGTAAGAGTGGTGCAAAAGCTGAGGATTCGCAGTAAAGAGCTTCGGCTCATCATTAAATGATCTTTATTCCTCTCCTCAAGGAATTTCTTGTATAAAATTAAAATTCTTTTATTGATCATGCTTCCATCATTTTTGGAATATCAACTTTTTCACCATATAAAAGTGTAGCAGTTGAAGTTCCAAATGGCAACTCAGACATGATATGGGGTGAGATAATGAAGGAAATCAAGTTATTGACTTTCTGTGGTTTGTAACCAATTTGCTGTACCTCAGGCTTTGTTAGTGTACCACTTCCATACTTCCTTGCCAAAAACCTGGATGTTCTGTAGTAGTGTATACTTACACCAGGTGAATACATTTGATTTTCACCAACAGAAACATAAGGTGTCACCATTCCTAGGCAATGCTTTCTGATAGATGGTGAATGGCCATTGCAGAAGCATTCTGCAATTGTCTCCATTATTCTTGATAGCTTATAATTCTCTCCTTGTAGCCAAGTTGAAGTATGTTCTTTACAGACATACTTTTGCAATTCCCCGGCTGCATCAGAGGCCATGGATGTAAATACTAGCCTCATAAATGAGGCTGCTGCTGCAGTGTATCTGAGTTTTGTAGCTTCACAAAGAAGGTGAAAATTATTGGTGAAGTGAATGTTTGATATTTTAGCATCTTCAGCAATGGCACTAATATGCTTCTTTACAATCCCCACAGTAAATTCTTGTGAAGATAAAGGTGTTTCATCCGCATCACTGATGAAAAAAATAAAAAAAATAAAAAAAATAAAAAATAAAAAAATAAAATAAAAAAAAAATAAAAAGTATCTTGGCCAATTGTCTTTTTCCTCAATGGCCACCATTCTGAGCTGCTTAATGAGTGTCTGATTAAATCTTTCTACCATACCATTTCCTTGTGGATGGTAGGCTGTCGTATAAATTTTTTGACACTCTAATAACTTGCAGATCTCTTTCATCAGATCTGAGGTAAAACAACCTCCTCTATCACTGAGTAATCTCCGTGGAGTCCCGTGTCTAAATACAATTGATTGTAGAAAAGTATCTACAACGGTGCTAGCTGACTGATCCGGGATCAGTTCAGCCTCAACCCATTTTGTAGAATAATCTTGAAAGACTATGACATACAGTCTCTTCTCACTTAGTGGAGAAATACTCACGATATCCACTGATACTATGTCAAAGGGACCTTGTGGAATAATTGGTATCAGTGGAGGAATTTCCGTGTTTCCCTGATTAGCCATTTGACATACTGGACAAAACTTTATCCAGTGCCTGACATCCTTTTCTATTCCAGGCCACCAGAACCGTTTCTTAATCATAGCAAGGGTCCTTTTGAACCCCTGATGAGTCATCATTACGGCACCCTGGTACCGGTGCAAAGTATTGTCCCTTAGGCAGGATGGGATGACCACTTGATCATCCGACCCCTGTCCGGCTTCACGGTGTAACACTTCATTCTGGATATAAAATCCACTATGATACTTGGTTGTCCCATTTGGACCCAATCTATCAAAGTATGGTTGTAATACCTCATCTTTTCTCTGCAAGAGGGCCATGAGATCATCTCTAATCAGCCCTTTTGGCAACTCTTTTTCTTTGGGGTCTGCCAAAGTAAACTCCGGTTCTTTTTCTGGGTATAACCAGGTAACTCTTTTTTCCTTACCTTTTTCCTGGTTTCCCCTACTTATTGTTTCTTTGCCCTGATTGCTGTCAGGCTGGATCTGAGCCTGATTACTCTTCTCCGCTTCTTTTGCCATGCTCCTTGTAGTTACGGCATTTATCAAGTCTGCAGGCGAGGGTGATTCTGGATCACCCTCAGAATCTTCTGGATAAATCTGGGTGAATCTCGGACTCATATCAGTCCTTTGATTTTTCTTACCTTTTGGCTCCGGATATAACCGAGTACTGTCTTCAGGATTCCGATCTGTCAGAATTCTGAATCTCTTCACCAAATTGAGATGCTTTTTCTCAATAAGCTGTGCTTCTAGATCTTTCAAATTTCCAGACTCTCATTCATCCTCTGAGAACATGTCTTCCCATTTTGGCGGTATCTTTTCCGCTTGATGGTCTGGTTCGTCCATCCTTGACAAAAAGTCTGCCATGGCATTTTGTTTTCCAGGCTTATACTCTAGTTTATGGTCAAACTGAGAGATGAACGAGTACCATCTCTTCAATTTACCATTGGTCATTGCATTAACCTTCATGGACAACAATGGTTTGTGATCAGTTCTTATGATCACCTTATGACCTACTAGGTAGTGCTTGTATAACTTTAAGCCATACACTATTGCCAAGCACTCCCTTTCCGTGGCTGACCACTTCTTCTCATCCGCTTTTAAAATTCTCCTATTATACGCAATTACCCAGCAGTCGGACTTGGTCTCCTGGTAGAGAACTGCTCCTAGTGCCCTTCCGCTGGCATCTGTCTGAAGGACAAAGTCCGCAGACCCGTCCAAAACCCGATACCTTAGAAAAGGCGCTGACAATAGTGCTTCTTTTAGGCTCCTAAAAGCTTGATGATGAACCTCCGTAATTTCCCAAACACAGTTCTTCCCAGTTAATTTATACAATGGTTCAGCATGTTTAGCCAACCCTGGTATGAACTTTTTACACCACTGCAACATTCCTAAAAACCTTTGCAGCTTACGTTTTGACTCTGGGAATGGGAAATCATTTATAGCTTTGACCTTTTTCGGATCTGGGGAAACTCCATCCGAGTTTAAGATATGTCCTAAAAAATGGACTCCCTCTGGCAGAAATTCACACTTCTCCGGCTTCAAGGTCAAATGAGCCTTTCTTAGAGCTTGCAGGACTAGCTCTAAATTAACCAAATGTTCCTCAAACATATTTGAGAACACTATTATATCGTCTATATATATTAGACAGATTTTCCAAACATATGGATGCAAAACTCGTTCCATCATGCGCTGGAACTCTGCTGGCGCATTCTTTAGGCCAAAGGGCATGACTTTAAATTGATACAGCCCTTCCTGGCATATGAAAGCAGTTTTTTCCTTGCTTTCTTCATCCATTGGCACTTGCCAATACCCTGACTTGAGATCTAAGGTGGTATAAAACTTTGCTTTACCTAAACAGTCTAGATAGTCGTCCATTCTAGGAATGGGATACTTATCATCCTTGGTAACATCATTTATACCCCTAAAGTCCACTACTGGTCGCTTGGTACCATCCTTTTTACCTACTAGAAATAACGGAGCTGCCCAAGGTGACTTTGATGGCTCAATTACACCCTTTTTGAGCATATCTTGCACATGCTCACCAACATGTGGCCGTAAATTTATAGCAGTCCTGTGGTACCTTTTTGCCACAGATGCTGCATTGCCTGTATTTATTTTACAGGTTAAGTAGGGTGTAGTAGTTGGAGGATCATTGGGCAAGCTGAACATGTCTCTATATTTTGCGAGACATTGTAAAGCTTGTTCCAATTGTTCTGATGGTATGTTGGATTTAGCCAGCATACTGTACAAAGCTTCCTTGAATTCTTTCTCATCCGATTGAGTGGAATCAGGTCTAGCTTGAACTGCACAGGTTTGCAGCTTCTCCAAATCCTCAACTATCTTCCCCTTCAGTTGATCTTGGTTATCGATATCACACAACACTGAATTAGTATGGCCAATTATTTGATTTCTTTTCAAATGGCATCCTGATCCTGTGTTGCTGGATACCATAACTACAAAATCATCTTTTATACCATCTACTATGGTACTATCAATGTGGAACCTTTCTTCACTTTCTTCAGACTCTATTATGATTCCATTAAGGCGATTTTTGCCTACCTTATCCCAAAGTTTTGCTCTCAGAAGTATATCAGTACCACTAGGTAAGTAGATGGGATTCACACTCACCACTGGCACCGAAACCTTTAGCAGACAAACCTTTGGCTGATACTGGTCGGCGGCGCTCATTGTGGATTCTGTGGCGCTCGTGGTCATGACCTCTCCACAATTTGTTTGGGGCTGGTCCGGCGTCACGTATATCTGCTGCTGACGGTTGTTGAGCGTCATCATCTTATTCCTGAAATCTATTATGGCTCCTACCTGAGGATGGGCCAAAAAGTCTGTTCCCACTATAACATTTTCACCTGCTTAAGGAATTACAATTGCTTTTACGGGGAACTGTCCACACAATGTATCCATCCTAAATTGGATATACCCATGGGCTTGGACTGTTTTACCGTTGGCTACAGTAACATTTAATATCCTCGGATATTCAGTGTAATCCGGGCCCAAAGTTTCTTTCAGAAACTTAGCCGACATGACAGTACACTGAGCTCCTGTGTCAATTGAAGTCAATGTCTTACGACCTCCTATAACAACCTCAATATGGAATGAGGCTGTCCTGGGGTACATATCCAGCAAGTGCTGTTCCTGAGGGCTAGCTGGTGTGCCCCTCTCTCCTACTTGTACCGATGGTACTACCATTTGTGGCGCAATTGCATTCATTTGAACAATGCTACCTAATACAACATTTGGGCAGTTCACTCTCTGATTTACTTCACCCAAAGGATTCATTTGTGATTGCCTTGCAACCACTACACTCAAATAATCCTTCTGGGGTGGCTGATTTGTGAATTGACCCTGTTGAAGAGTCTGAGTTGGACCCGTAATAGCCTGCGGTGGCTGAGGATGCTGTAATGCAGCTTGCTGTTGGTATTGCTGCATCTGTTGGAACTGCTTCTGCAGCTCCTTTTGCTTTTTGAATTCCAGAAACTCGTTATAGTCGGAATTCTGTTGGTAACACTCATGGCTATCCTGATAACCTGAATAGCCTATATTATATGCACCTCTACCTCTACTATTGAAATTGGCATTAGGGTAACCTCCTCTACCTCTATAGTTACCTCTAGCAAAATTGTTGAAGCCTCCCCTGTTGAAGCTAAGGAAGCTGGCTCTGCCTCTGCTCCTGCGCTCGGACAACACTCACAATGTCCTGCAGTCTGCAGTATTATGTGTTATGTTCTTGTGGAACTGAACCTCTACTGCTAAATCATACCAGGTTCTAAAGGTATGTTTCGAATTTTTCAGTTCAGACTGAAATGTGGGATCACTCTTGTATATGAAGGTGTCAATAATCAGTCTCTGTTTCGACTGATAGTCTAAATCACCCTTTACTAGTTCCACCAATATACTGACCCTTTTTAAAAACTCTACAGCCTGTTCATTGGGTCTTTGTTGGATCTCAAACAACTCCCTGGTTAACATTTCCAGGTTACACTCAGGTGCAAAGACATTTATGATGGCTCTCCTGGCCTCCCTATAGGTCATGTTGTCTCCTGCAACAGCCTTCGGTGTACCTTTAGAAAGCCTCAGCAGTGCTTCATACTTAGCTGATTCGGGTGTATCCCTACGAAATTCCCCTTCAAGTGCTGTTAGAAAGCTAAGCACCTGCTGATTTACCATACCCTCATCTAAAAGTTTGGGTAACACACCTTTAACGATATTGCTAACTACAATCTCTTGTGCCAAATTATTTGTTGGCATTTCCCTCTAATCATAAGCTGCTGTTAACACTGGATCAATATCAGAGTTCAGGGATTGCAACATAGCTCTATTTGGATCTCGTTGAGGTGGTACACCTCCTCGATATGATAGCATATTGTCTTCGTCAAACCTATAATCCCTATATGGGAAACATGCCAGTTGATCTGGTCTAAGGGTATTTGGATCAACTATATTTCCTCTACCATCATAGACCACTCTTGTCAAAGTTGGATGCTGTGAAGCTATCTGATTTGGATTCCTGAAGTCTGCCGATTGCTCAGCTCCCTCGAATCGAAAATCTCTAGCTGGACCTCTCCAACTTTTGGGCTCAAAGTTAAGCCTTTGCCCTTCATCAATTTCAGGCCTATTACTAGGCCCTGCGCCTGCATTCATTTCAGCAGCGAGACGGTTGTCTCTTTCTGCACCCCTATTACATGGTCTAACCTGTCTATCCGGCTCCCGTCGGCGACTGTCGGCTTCCCTTTTATTGTCCTCGGTGGAAGCATTTGCGATGATGTCAAACAAGGCTTTGACGGTCCCTTTTCATTCGCGTAGCTGCATCGCCAACTCCTGCCTGGACATTTCGGGAGCTCTTTCCTGTGGCCGGAATCACTCCTGATCCTGTGGAATCCTCTCTAATCTTCCATCGATTTCGGGATCCCTTTCTTCCAAATTTGGTCGAAATTCGGGCGTAATAATGTCCCTCTTCAGTCCTGCTAATTCGACCTTTGGCGGTGACCTTTTCAAATTTCGCGGCGGCAGTCCATCGGCGTCTGGGTTGGGATTCGCAGGTCCTGCCTATTACGGGTAGATGGCAATCCCTGGTGGGCAGTCAATCGGTACGCCTGCGTCCTGCGGTGTAAAATGCATTGCATTTTGTTGCAATGGTTGAACCCTTGCGGAAGTTTGATCTGGGATCACTGGGTCCGGAGCAGCATGCCGTTGCTGATCTCGGTCTCATAAATTTACAAGATTCCCAGCACTCCCCACTCTGGGTGGTGATCTATGTAAAGTATTACCTCTCAGTATCCTTTCGTTAGGCATTTTAAATCCTGCTAACTTTCTGTAGAAACCTGGAGGATTTTCTTTTCTCCTAGTCTGACTACGAAGTCCCGTGGTGAGGAGTTAAAAGCCACCACTTGTGGTGCAGGTCTTTTCTTAAGAGGCATAAGAAAAGATTGAGGCTTCTGGTCTGAACTGACCTGTTAGAACTAATCCCTTGGCTAAGCCTCAGTGATAGTGCAACAGTCCGGTTCCCCAGACCTACAACAACAAAGATTACTTTAAACTTAAATGCGGGGCCTCACCAGAGAGCTCGGCAGTCTCCTAGCTGAGACAAGGAATCCCCTCAGGGATAAACTTACTTGAGTATAACTCTTAGTGGGTTTCCCAAGGCTTGCTGACTGCAAGCTGGCGCCTGGGCCTATGGCCCTCCGCCTTCCTCGATGGGTAATATCTAAATAATAAAACACAAATATGTAAATCAATAATTCCGATGAAATGATAGAAAAATGTGGATAAACCACAGTTGAATAATATGTAAATAAAGGCGGAAGTGCTGGGAAATGGATGCCAGCAAAAATACCAAAAATATTATATAAAGTTGACAATGAAAAATCACTATCACTTTGGTCTTTCTGTGGCGCTCCACTTCTATGCAAATGTGTCTGCACTGCTGGTCGTCCATTTCGTCGATTCGCATGGCGATTTCCCCATGCGACTTTGCCATCAACAGGGTGCCCAACAGAGTTCATACAATTAGAACCAGGATTGAATGATAATGGCAAAAATGTAATAGTTGAACAGAAATCCAACTACAAATGGAAATATATGCTGGTTCTGTGCACTGTGATGAAGCTACACAGCAATAAGAAGACCACACAAATATATGTTGGTTGTGTGCATTATGAATGGAGTTTTTTTTCGAAATCGTCGTCATTTCTAATAATGATATTAATAGGATGAAAAAGTAAGTGTATGAAGTACAGAAAAATTCAAAACTTACAAAATAACAATTTTCACTTCATCTGGCCAAATTGTCAATTCATACCAGAAGGTGCACTGTAATATATATAGTTTTCCCTCTTACTACTTCTTTCCTTCAAAACCAGTCCTCTGGTAAATTTTGCATACAATTCTTAATATGCCAGAAGACTTTTACATGGTTAAAATTAATATTTCAGGTCCTATGCACAATGAGTGAAGCTAGACAACATCCCTTGCCCAAGGATGTGACCAAAGCTTTTCAGCTTATTCCCCATACAATTTGAGAAATAGACAAATCAATGGAAGATTTGCAAACCCTTCGACTGCAACATATTCAGTTATGGCCAGTATTCACTTTTTAATTATTTTTTATTGTACCCAGTTATGATTATGATGATTATGAAAGAGTGGGTGTTCTACAGATTTGATTCAATAATTTAACACAAATTGATGTATACAGTCAAAAATTGTAATCTATATGTAGTCTTATATATTTATAATCATACTTATTCAGGCAGACATACATATGAAGTGCAATTAATATTGTAGCATTTCTATCATTGATAATATGGGAAATTCGAAAAATGCATTCTTAATTTAAAAGTTACTGCAATGAAGAATACATCCAGTTTCACTATTCATAGCACTTTATATGGTTTTTTACATTTTAAGTGCTTCTTTACAAGAAGCCTTTTTAAGGAAATTCATATTTACAAGAAGCCCTTTTAAGCAAATGATTTTTGATGTCTTGTAGTTCATTTTTCTAATCGCCCTTTTAAGCGAATGATTTTTGATGTCGAGTGGTTCTTTTTTCTAGTATCGCCCTTTTAAGCGAATGATTTTTGATGTCTTGTACTTCATTTTTCTAGTATCCCCCTTTTAAGGGAATTATTTTTGATATCAAGCAGTTCATTTTTCTAGTATCACCCTTTTAAGTGAATGATTTTTGATATCAAGTAGTTCATTTTTCTAGTATCACTCTTCAAGGGAATGATTTTTTTCTCAACTATTTCATTTTCAATTGTTAAATAATAATCATAGTCAAACATAATCAATTTTTTTCTACATTATAAATATGGCATTTTGGAAGGTTCAGAAAAGAATTGTAAAAATAGGAAATAGTGTCTTTTGAAAGAGGCGTCTTTAGAATATCTCTATGCAGTCCTCCTCAGACTATCTTGTGTATGGTCATGCACAGTACCAATCCATCCACCATATAAAGACACATATAAAGTCTGTTATGTAAAAAGTGCTTGTGAAATGAAAAATAAAAAAACAATTACTGCATTTCATTTGCACACAGGCTCCACTGTCACCTCACTTCGAACACAATATTTTTTGTTTGTCAAATAAGTAATGACAGCTGAAAAGGCTCACAAATTTTTGTGATGTACTCGGTTATCTATTTTCTAGGAGTATGTTATAGCCCTATCTGTTCAGTTAATAGAGGGCAAAATTGTCTTCATATGCACGTTTTTCTCCGCCTAAGCATGATCAGTATCAGGGTAAAAAAGGGCCATGGTCTGATGCACAATCGGTGGCAATAGCACTCAGAGGAGAATGTCAACCAAATTTTAATCAACTTTGACCCCCAATAACTATGTTAAAAATAATGTACATCACCCACTTTGTCCCATTTTTGATGAAAACATTTCTGCTCACCTTGGTCACAGGTTTGTTTTTTATGAAATGCTTGTTTGAAAAACAGGCTCATCTGAGTGCTAAAAAACACTCCTGGGTGAAATGTCAAAACCATCCCCACATCTCCTCACAATGTTATTTGGTGCTGATCTTGAAAGTATCAGGGATAAAGACCAATAGACACTAGACCAGCCTTCGGCTGACTACTTGGACATCAATCTAGTTCATCTTATTGTAAAAATTTTTTTAATCACAATATTAGCTCATTCAATTCAAAATGATAGATGTAACAAAAAACGCAATTTTCAACCACATATGCAATTTTCATTGAGTGAAAAACTGTATACTGTAAAAAACGTCAAATATCTCCATGGGAGAATTGGAAACGCCAGTAGTAACCCTGGACCATATAGGGGGTATGGTTAAGCATATCCCTATCTTTTGTGTACCCCCTATAATTTGTCATTTTTGGCTGATTTATAGGGGGTATGGTAAACATATAGGTTCGATTTTTTTCGATTCATAGGGGGTATGGTTAAGCATACAGGTTCTAGAGTTACCGTAATAGTAGAATTATAGTAATATTTGGATTATGGTAATAGTAGAGTTATGGTAATAGGTGTGTTACTGTAGGTGAAAAAGAAAAACTAATGTGAATGGAAGATGTGGAAAGAAAACTAATGTAGAATAAGCTTGAAAAAACAAAACAAAAAGTAAGCATGTATAGAAGATGACTTCCTCCATGGGCAGAAGAAGTCTGTCAAAAATTTGTGCCCCGGATCCCTTGACACAAGGGCACAACCTGCAGACAAAAATATAATCAGAGGTCCCATTCCTGAACAATCGTTCCAGTCAGTAATTGTCAGATTGGTCAGATTGGTCAGTAATGGTCTGTTCTATGAGTAAAATCTCCAAATTATCTATACCCGATGAAACATCATTCCCAGGGGTTCATACCTATAAAGTTGATTGCTCATGGAAAAATGACCAAAAAGGATTTGTTATAGAAAAATGACCAGAACAGGTCTGGTATAGAAAAACGTGTATAAAAAATTGGAGATCTTGTGGTGTTCAAAAAACCTTTACATAACAAAAGAAAAAATTTTTAAATCAATGTACTGATTTTATTTTATTGTAAAATAATTATTTAGTCCATCCATAAGGAAATGTACTAAAATTACATTTCAAAATACATTTATCATATACTACCCTAAATTTTTTCAAAGTTTTACCGTTAACAACTTTATGATCTTGCTGGCACTGAATGCAAAGACTATGTACATTTACTTCTTCTTGTCCATTGTTTTTTACAAAAGCAAAAACCATTTATCGTAGTGAATAAAAATTAACTTTTTTCATTGCATCTAATGACAGAGTAATTCCTACAACTTTGATCACATGATGATACTGCTCAGTGGATGGGCTGTACACTCTGTAAGCATAATTTTTAGGACCTCCACTGACAAACTCAGTAATGAAAATTATATGGAATTCTTTGGAGTGAAAATAAATTTGAAAAATAGGGTGCAGCCAGGAGTCAAACATGGGTTAATAGCATTCGGGGCTGATGTCCTCACCACTAGACTACCAGACCACCAGGTGAACCCAGATTGACGTGCTCCCCTTACCACTATGTCGATATGGTAGAACAGGATGTAAGAGTTTGTGAGGTGATAAAACTATGCATTTGATCAAACCTTCCTAAGGCTGTGAAGTTGATCAAACCTTCCTAAGGCTCTTCCAAACCTTTGGTCAGGATTTCTGGATGACCTTTGGGATATTTCCCATATTTGTTGACAAACGGGTATAAGCTGCACACATCCACACAATTGATCTTTTCTACAGGTGTTCCATCTTCATTGTACTTAATTTTGTGGTATAATTTTACAGCATTAGTATGACCACCAAAGAAAGCTAAAAACAAAAAAACTTTTGACAAAATGAAACAGAATATATTTTAAAATTTTACCTTCTCATGTGTTTATAGGTTCAGGTATTTCAACTGTATCAAAAAATGTTTTAATTTCAGGATTTGAATGAATTTGGTGTAACAGTTCACATTCCCACATTTCAACCATGTTATAACCAGCCAGTTGAAGTTCCATAGCACGATTAAATGTGCGCTCATACGCATTGCTTGCTTTTGTGTCCTTATTAGCTGTTAATTCATGTCTGTTCTTCATACATTTTGGACAACCGTGCCAATAAAAACTGTAAAATTCATAAACAGTTGTTCCTTCAACAAACTAACAGGTATTAAAATTTTTAAAATTTTGACAAAACTATTTGATAAGCCATCAACTTTGTATTTTCCAATTTGAACATTGCCACCATTAAGTTCATGTCGTATTTGCAATTTTTCATTTTTATATGTTAACCATTTTAACCATTTTAAGGCAGTAACAGACAGCCTTTCCTCTTTACCATAACCTTTGTATGGTATTACCCCAATACTATTTGGTTTCAAAAATAAAAATCGGAAAAAAATATCACAAGCCCTGGTGACAGTGATCAATTTTTCAAAAGGATCAACATCTGTTTCCTAAATCCCTAAATCCCTAAATATTCCTAAATTTCATACAACACTGCTGTAAAACTTGCACATGGCTAAGACAGTAATTGAGTAATTCCTTATCAAAGTTAAATTGACACTCCTAAAAGAACACAGCTCTTAATGCAAAAACTTATGTAATCTTACAAACATACTACTTCAATTTTTTTGTTATACCATTCCAAGAAAGCTGCAGAAGCTGCAGGTTTCATAGCATTGTGACCATACACGTCAGGTGATGGGTATGGTCCAATATATCCATAATTTTCCTTTCTACTAAAGAAACGTGGAATATATCCTTTACATATTCCACTTATCCCAAATGTTTTTGGTAGAGCAGCTAGAGGCATCGAAAGAAAGTTCAAAGAATCAATAATTTTTATTGATCCTACTTTGATACACATTATTCCAACCCTGGGTAAATAAATGAATAAATGAAAATGAAAAACTGTAAAACAAGTCACTAATTTACCTTTATTAATAGGGTTTAGTTTATGATGACTGTTATGGTACAAAAATTGCATTATGAACTGACCATCGAACCCTCAAAAATTATGTGCTACGGCTGTGATGATTTTCATATTTTTTCCAAAAAAGCTCTTGCAGAAATCATTTAGACATGTCAATACTTTGAAAACATGCTCACGTTGACCACATGTATCACAACAAAATTCTCCTTCCCTTTGACAACACTGATTGCATAAAGTATGAACAATGCATAATTTGGTTCATGTTCAAATATGTCACCTAGGTCAGTTTGTCATAAAATTTTTCCTGTGAAGTCTTAAAATCTAAAAAAACAAATTTTTGATTAATCAGACACTTATCCATCATTCCTGTTTAATCAGCAGCAAAACAAAATTTGTCATCATTAACACCCTTATCATTTGTTTTGAATACATCTTCCCCAATTCGCTCATTACCAACAGGTTGCATAAAACATAAATTTGAAAAATTAGGTGCAGCCAGGAGTCGAACCTGGGTTACCAGCATTCCTGGCTGATGTCCTCACCACTAGACCACCACACCACGAGGTGAACCCAGATTAAGGTGCTCCCCTATGCTATGATCTTTTAGCACACAACTCCAATGCTTGGTGGTTGTGAACCTACGACCTTTGGCAAGTAGCAGCATACCTGCTGCTTTTTGAACTGCCCACCAATGAAGTTGATAACTTTTTAGAAATGAAAATTATATGGAATTTTTTGTAGTGAAAATAAGTTTGAAATATTGGGTGCAGCCAGGAGTCGAACCTGGGTTACCAGCATTCCGGGCTGATGTCCTCACCACTAGACCACCACACCACGAGGTGAACCCAGATTAAGGTGCTCCCCTAGGCTACGATCTTTTAGCACGCAACTCCAATGCTTGGTAGTCATGAACCTACGACCTTTGGCAAGTAGCAGCGTACCTGCTGCTTTTTGAACTGCCCACCAATGAAGTTGATAACTTTTTAGAAATGAAAATTATATGGAATTTTTTGGAGTGAAAATAAGTTTGAAAAATTGGGTGCAGCCAGGAGTCAAACCTGGGTTACCAGCATTCCAGGCTGATGTCCTCACCACTAGACCACCACACCATGAGGTGAACCAAGATTAAGGTGCATTTTTGAGCATTAAGTTGATTACATGGGAGTGTATTGTAACACGAAGAACAAAAGTTTTCAGATCTGTGTTCCACTTTGTTATTATAGGCTAAATCGCAATAATGACAAAAGTAACTGTGGTCAAAAAACCCAGGCATCTTTGTAATGACTGAGTAATGATTGTCATGGTGGTAAATATTCAAAATATGTATTGCTTCAGGTCCATAAAACTCTAAATGTACACACAATAACAGAAAAGTAAAACATGCTAAGCACTGAATATTAAATCCTTTTTGATAATCAGGTAATAGAATAGCTTGCAATTTTTCCTAGTGATCTTGATGATTAGACTCTTGATGATTAGCTAAACCTGCCTGTGTCATCAATTCTTTAGCAACCTTTGTTTGCAGTACATTTCTCTTGTCAGACTTTCATATTCCAGGAAATCATTATGCTTTAAGTATTGATGAGTATTGAGAATACCTT